>SJYQ01018596.1:0-31446 GCA_006410935.1 Redunca redunca
AAAAATAGATAAGAGAAGTGGTTCATTAATTCAGCAAGCCCTTTTTTTTTTTTTTTTGGTATGTGTGCAAGTGGAAGGAAACCCTCCTAGGAACTGAAGCCCTAGTTGGACATTAAAAAAATAATAGTCAGTGTTCACACGGTTCCAGAGATGCTTTTGAACGTTTGCCCGCTCAGAAGGACCAGAGATCAACAGGAAAGAAACAGAAGGAATCGCTGTTCTTGGGGAGAAATGCTGATTCAGAGCATGGCTCCTCTACCCCAAGTCCCTCTCAGACTCTAGTCTTGTCCTTCTGAGTGGGGAGGGCTGCCCGGTGGTATTTGGCTGGCTTGTGCAGTCGTCCTCTGAGGTCAGGAGTAATAATGACAGCAGCACAATTCTTCCCAGCATGGCAATTAAAAAAATAAGGTCTTCAAAGCACTTGCTCTGTAGCATTTTCTGGGCTCCTCAGGATAGGATCAGGGAGGCAGATTACATAATAAGAAGAGATAATTGAGACAATTGAGCTCAGAGAGGTTAGGAAAATGCCTGAGGTCCAGTCACACAGCAAGGAAGGGGATGGAGCCCATACAAGAACAGATTAATTGACTCCTATTTTGGGGGGCTCTAAAATCACTGCAGACAGTGACTGCAGCCATGAAATTACAAGGCACTTGCTCCTTGGAAGAAAAGTTATGACCAACCTTGACAGCATATTAAAAAGCAGAGACATTACTTTGCCAACAAAGGTCTGTCTAGTCAAAGCTATGGTTTTTCCAGTAGTCATGTATGAATGTGAGAGTTGGACCATTAAGAAAGCTGAGTGCCAAAGAACTGATGCTTTTGAAATGTGGTGTTGGAGAAGACTCTTGAGAGTCACTTAGACAGCAAAGATATCCAACCAGTCCATCTTTTTTTTTTTTAAATATAAATTTATTTATTTTAATTGGAGACTAATTACTTTACAATATTGTATTGGTTTTGCCATACATTGACATGCATCCGCCACGGGTGTACATGTGTTCCCCATCCTGAACCCCCCTCCTACCTCCCTCCCCTAATGAGTCCATCCTAAAGGAAATCAGTCCTGAATATTCATTGGAAGGGCTGACACTGAAGCTGAAACTCCAATACTTTGCCCACCTGATGTGAATAACTGACTCACTGGAAAAGACCCTGATGTGGAAAAGATTGAAGGTGGGAGGAGAAGGGGACAACAGAGGATGAGATGGTTGGATGGCATCACCAGCTCAATGGACATGAGTTTGAACAGGCTCCGGGAGTTGGTGATGGACAGGGAAGCCTGGCGTGCTGCAGTCCATGGTGTTGCAAAGAGTCAGACATGACTGAGCGAATGAACTGAATCCAGTAATAAAGAAATCAATGGGTTCTTAAAATTGAAAGAGACCTCAGAATTCAATCTCTTTCACAAAGCAGGAATTCCCTGTGATGTGATTAGCTGCACTCTAATTGAATACCCTTGGTGATGGGGAGCTCATCCCTTTACATTGCATGGAGGTGCAGCTCTACTGGCCACCACACTTCCCTGGCCCCCAGGTGACCCAGAATTGCGGGCCATGCCAGGCACACAGAAAGAGACAGGAAGAGGCAGCTGCAGCATGATTTGAGGAACCAGGCAAACAGGTCTCTTGACAGGTCTGCTGTGGAATTCTCTCCTGTCACGTCTGGCACTGTTTAGGTTAAGTTTCTCCTGTGGAGTCAGTGTCCCCCAAAGGCAATTCTTAATAATAATAATAAGAAACAGAATGCCTTTATATTTTTAACGTATTTCCCTCTTCCCAGTCTCCAGAATTCTTACAACAATCTCTGCACGGAAAGGAAAGAACAAGTTATAAGTAATACAAGTTATTACTTATTTCCAAATGTAGTCCAGAAACCCAGAACAGAAAAGGTAAAAGAACTGCCAGAAATTAAAGAACAAATGTTTGATGGAAAAGCAACGAGAGAGATGAAGGCCTGGGAAAAAAGGGAAAACATAAGGGAAGATAAATATTTTTTCCTTCCAAGAATTTTTAGTTATGAATATTTTTGGAAGTGATAAATAAGGTGTCTACTATTGTTATCTGTGTCTATACTCTTCCCCTGCCAAATAACTTGTAGAAACTATGCCACAGGAAGATTTTAGTGTACCACTCCCTGTGATGTCAGATCATTAAAATTCCTAATGTGTGGGCTGAGCAGGACAAGACGGTGATGCAGAAGCAGGGTCATACCTGCTTTCTCTTTTGGTGGGGGGGTCTCTTAATTTTACCAGAGGACTGCCCTTTCCCCTGTAGCCTCTCTTATGAAGTTTAAACAATTATTATGGAAATACGTATATTTATATACATACAGTATGTAGACACAGGCACAGTGATGAAGAATCTGCCTGTCAGTGCAGAAGATGCAAGACATGTGGGTTTGATCCCTGGGTCAGGAAGATCCCCTGGATTAGGAAATGGCAACCCACTCCAGTATTCTTGCCTGGAAAATTCAATGGACAGAGGAGCCTGGCAGGCTATAGTCCATGGGGTCACTGAGTCAGACATGACTGACAGAGCACACATGTATACATATAACATAAAATTTACCATCTTAACCACTTTTCAGAGTTCAGTTCAGTGACACTAATTGTATTCAGACTGCCGTACAGCCTTCACCACCACTCACCTCCAGCACTTTTTCATCTTCTCCAACCAAAACTCTGTCCCCGTTAAATAACACTTCCCCATTCCTCCTCACTGCTGGCCCTGTTACTCATCATTCTACTTCCTGTCTCTTTAAATTTAACTCCTCTAAGTACCTCATAAAAAGTGGAATCATACAGTATTTGTCCTTTGGTGACTGGCTTATTTCACTGAGCACAATGTGTTCACGGTTTTTCCATTGCTGTAGCCTATGTCAGAATTTCCTTTCTTTGGAATATTACTCAGCCATAAAAATAAATGAATTTGAGTCAGTTGTACTGAGGTGGATGAAAGTAGGGCCCATTATACAGAGTGAAGTAAATCAGAAAGAAAAAACACGTATTGTATGTTAACATATATATACATGGAACCTAGAAATGTGGTACAGATGAAGCTATTTGCAGGGAAGGAATGGAGACGCAGATGGAGAGAATGGACTTGTAGATACAATGGAGGAAGGAGAGGGTAGGACCAACTGAGAAAGTAGCATCGACTTATATACACGATCATGTGCAAACTAGATAGCAAGGGGAAATTGCTGTATAGCACAAGGAGCCCAGCCTGACGCTCTATGATGACCTAGAAAGGTGGGATGGGAAGAGGGGAGGGAGGCTCAGGATGGAGGGGTGTGCTGTGTGCTAAGTCACTTCAGTCATGCCTGGCTCTGTGCAACACTATGGACTGTAGCCTGCCAGGATCCTCTATCCATTGAATTTTCCAGGCAAGACTACTGGAGTGGGTTGTCATTTCCTTCTCCAGGGGATCTTCCCAACCCAGGGATCAAACCCGCGTCTCCTGTATTGCAGGCAGATTCTTTACCGTCTGAGCCAATGGAGGGGATATATGTATTAATATAATTATGACTGATTTGCATTGTCGTATGGTAGAAACCAACACAACACTATGAAGCAATTTTCCACCAATTAAAAAAAATAAAAAGAAGAATTTCCTTCCTTTTTAAAGCTGAATAATATTCTATTGCACATATATAACACTTCTGTTTACCATCATCCATGGATGCCCCTTCTGGCTACTGTGAATAATGCTGCTATGAACAGGGGTATGCAAACGTCTGTTCTCGTTCTGTTTTCAGCTCTTTTGCACTATATCCACAGAAGTGGAATTGCTGGATCATGTGGACCAGCGTAAGCTAAACTTTTTGAGGAGCTGCCGTACTGTTTTTGTTTTGTTGTTTTGCTTTCGGCCCTGCAGTATGTGGGAACTTAGTTCCCCCAGCAGGGATCGAACCTGTGACTCTTGCAGTGGAAGCACAGAGCCTTAACGACAAGACTGCCAGGGAAGTCCCCATCATGCTCTTTTCTCCCACCCCTTTTGGAGTTCTGATTTAAAATGGGTAGAGGATGCCTCCATTCCCCTAAAGAAATGAAGAGCTGAGGCAGCTGCACCCACTTACTCCAGCTGGGGTTCTATCCAGGCAGATCGATGCCTGCTCAGAGGCTCCCAACGTCAGCTCTGCTGCTACCACCTCCATCTTCCACACGTGACCACAAGTTGGGGTCCTCACCGCCTCACTGTCCAGCCAACACGGTCAAGGAAAGAAATACAAGTCGTAGACAGCACGCTTTTATGTTCAGAAATTTAAAAAACAAAAATAATCACGGGAGCATTAATAAAATCTCCTGTATTTTTGTTTCTTCCCATGTTACTGAACTTTTTTGTGAGGTAGAGGCAAGCCCATTTTTGTCCCCTGTGGTTTGAAACTTTCCAGAGGTTTTGTATATTTTGGGGAACCTGAAACTCTGTTGTCCTGAGGCCTAGCCTGGGGCTCTGGCCATACAGCCCAGATCATGGCCCGTCTTTCCTGCGAGGGTGGGAGCCCTTGCTCCCTTACTGCCCATGGGTGGGGAGTAGGGTGGTGAGATGTGCCCAGGAACTCAGGTTAGGAGACAGGTAAGGAAGCCCCCTGCCAGCTGCTCCTTTGTTTGTTGGTTTGACAAAGAACTTCCTGTCATCTACACACCCCTGCTTGTTCTGTAGTAGGGCAGAGGGTAAAACCCAGGGGTGATGAAGATGATGTTAACTGCTGATGAAACCAGCCAGAACTCTCTAAAAACCACTCAAAAGCCACCCCAGGGAGAAGATCAGAGAGAGGACTTCTGAGCAACATCCATTACAGATCTGCTCTCCCTGATCTTCAAACATACACACGCGTACACACACACACACTTTTTTTTTTTTTTTTTACTAGTTTTTATTTTGGAAGTGTGGCGTAGCCACTGATAAAAGTACTGTAGAAGGTGAAAAGTGGCAGTCTTTCTCACTGCCATCACCTCCCCCTTCATCAGATCCCTCTGAAATTCTGACTTCTCTTCTGAAGACTTTTTTTCCCCCGCCGGGTGGTTTGACATTGAACATGTGATTAAGAGATAGCCTCCAGAAATTACATTTCTTACTCTTGTGTGAGCAAATTAATGGATATTTTTCAAGCCTCAACCTTCAAATGTGTGAAATGGGTATGAACATAATTTTTATGTCATAGGGTTCCTGTGAACCTGAGATTCCCGAGATGGGAATCACTTAGTATGTTGCCTGGCACACAGATGAATGAATGGTTAGATGAACAAATAAACAAAATAATCCTAACTGTGGACAGAAAGGGAAGCTTGAATTCAGCCCAGTGGCCCTGGTCAGGCTAGCTGTGCTGACCTGTGTCCAGGCAGGAGCTCTGTGGACAGCTGCCTGACAAGTGTTGACCATCTGTGAACGCTCCGCCTGGCCTTGGAGCTCGTGGCTGTGCTGTGTTTGTCAGGTGGCCCCCCACATTGTTGTGACAGGACTATTGGTAAGTGTGTCCCCTGGGGCCGGGAGGTCCCTGTGATGTGGGCAGAGGTAAGGACAGTTTGAAGACAAGTGGCTTCTGGGCCAGGCTCTGGCTTGGCTCTGTATATCCACTCTGTTTGACCTTTGTTCTCTGTCCCAGCCTGTCAAGCTTTGTTTTTTTTTTAACATTGAGATACATTTTGCATATCATAAAATTCATTCTTTTAATTTAAAAAAATTTTAAGTATTGTTTTATTATGGTAGAAATCACATGATCTAAAACATACTATTCTAATCTTATTTAACTATAAAGTTCAATGGCGCTTAATACATTCACATTGCTGTGCAACTCTTAACTTTCACCATCATCCATCTTCCCAATTTTTCACCTTCCTAATGGAAACTCTGTCCCTCTTAGTAGCGACACTAGCTCCCCATTCCCGTCTCCCCAACTCACCTCACACCCTGCGCCTGGCCCCTGGCCAATTTGAAGATGTCCTTGGAATTTTCCTGAGACTTTCTAACCAGAGATGCTTGTATGTTCTGACCCTATGAATTGGACTGTTCTAGGTACCTTGTATAAGTGGAATCAAACAGTGAAATCCATCCTTTTAAAATGTACAGTTCAGGGGCTTTTAGTATAATCACAAGGCTGTGCAAACCATCAGCACCATCCAAACTCAGAATGTTTTCTAGATTCCGTGTATACGTATTAGTGTATATATGGCTGGTATAATTTGATTGGATTTAGCAGGTTTATTCGGAGAAGGCAATGGCACCCCACTCCAGTGCTCTTGCCTGGAAAATCCCATGGACGGAGGAGCCTGGAAGGCTGCAGTCCATGGGGTCACTAAGAGTCGGACATGACTGAGCGACTTCTCTTTCACTTTTCACTTTCATGCATTGGAGAAGGAAACGGCAACCCACTCCAGTGTTCTTGCCTGGAGAATCCCAGGGACGGGGAGCCTGGTGGGCTGCCGTCTACGGGGTCGTACAGAGTCGGACACGACTGAAGCGACTTAGCAGCAGCAGCAGCAGGTTTATTGAAAATTTCTTTGAGAAAGTCCCAGACTTTTTAGTTCTAGTGGCCCTTGAGGTTGTGTTGATCTAACCCCATTCCAGCTTCGCCTTCTGGGTCTGCCTCCCACCTGATCATACCCGGTCCTTCCTGCTCTTCATATTGACTTGGTGAACCAGGACCGTGGCTTTGAACGGTGGCTCAGCGCTGGGTTCTCACCCTCGCCAGGAGCCACCCTGAGCTCTCCATGTTCACGTTTTCTTATCCTTTGATTTATTTTTTAAAAATATTTTTGAAGTATAGTTGCTTTATAATGTGTTATCCTTTTCTGCTATACAACAAAGTGAACCAGCCATATATACACTAATACATATACATGGAATCTAGAAAAAATGGTGCACATGAACCTATTTTCAAAGCAGAAATGAGACATGGGCGCAGAGAACAAACGTATCCTTTTATTTTATCTAGGTTCACAGAAATCCCTTGAACCCTGGCATATTCCTCACTGTGCCGCTGACTCTGAACTGGCTGACTCTGATACTGTGACCTCCTCAGCTCGGGGATGTCCTCCTATCCTCCCTGCTAAATCACGCCAACAGCCAGCTGTGTCACAGGTGACAGTCACCAAGTGTTCCCATTGTTCTCATTGGACCTTCCCGTTAATCCTGTGTGTTCAAGAGGCAAAGCCCTCTCCCTCCTTTGAAACTGCTCCTGGGCATTTCCCCCCAGGAGCCTCTGAGTCCTGCCCCTCAGGACACTCCAGCTCAGCACTTCATTGTTAACGCTTTACTGGCCTTTACTCAACCCATGTCTTCATAAAGCTGAGATTCAATGTGCTCATATTTACAGTCTTCTGCTGCTATGCTAAGTCACTTCAGCTGTGTCCAACTCTTTTCGATCCTATGGACTGTAGCCTGCTAGACTCCTCTGTGCATGGGATTCTCCAGGCAAGAATACTGGAGTGGGTTGCCAGTGCCCTCCTCCAGGGGACCTTCCTGACCCAGGGATCGAGCCCATGTCTCTTGTGTCTCCTGCATGGCAGGTGGCGCCGCCCGATCTCCTACCTCTCTTGCTTATGTGTGAATTGTGCGTTTGGGTTCATCTTGTTTCTCTTTTTGGAAAGTGAAGTCTGCAGGGGTGGGGACTGCTTGGTAATTTCCCTTTAAAGGGCAGAGAGGACTCCTTTGGAGGGCTAGTCCTGGGTCTTGACTTCTCTCATCCCTTCTTCAGGTGGCAGAATCCTCTTTCCTATGGGATACTTGTTACTTGTGGCTTAGTTGGAGCAGGTATCCCAAGGTGGCCAATTTGAAGATGTACTCAGAATTTTCCTGAGACTTTCTAACCTGAAAAAGCCATCTGTCTATTCCAGCTGGGTTCCAAAGTTGGTGGAATGTATGTCTTCAGGCTGTGCATTTGGAAGAGAGCCTGCTGGATCATGAAGACTCTTATGACATATTTTAATCCTCTAGATTCAACTCTGCCTTTATTAAGCTAATCTGAATTACTTTAGACTCTTGGAACTGAAAAAGTCCTAGGCTGCACAAACAAAATAATCCATGATTCTGTTGACTTGATTGGTCCTTATAAATGTGGAGACTGTGGAATCAAATAAACTAAATTTCCTTTCTTCTTATGGTTTGACAAGCAACTTATATCAAATTCTAAATGATCACTCCTTGCTCGGACATTCCATGCTTTAAAAGGAGAAAGGTACAGTCATTGTTCTCATCCCAGACCAGCATCTATGCTTAATTGAAAGAGAAACATGGTACTGAAGTGGGAGGAAACTCATTACAGCCCTACAGCTCTTCTCTTTACAGGTTGTTCTCATAGGAAAGTCCCTTGGCTGCTGATACACCACGGATTTACATACATATATAATCATAGGAAGACGCAAAGACAGCGCAGAGTACATGTACTCTTTACCTGTTTCCCTCAATGTTACATCTGACATAAGGTACAATATCAAAACCAGGAAACTGACATAGTGCCATGTGTATAGTTCTATGTCATTTTATCACATGTAATTAATGGTTGATCTTGTATTCTACAACCATATAGAACTCATTTATGCATTCCAGAGTGCTTTCTTTCGTAGGTTCTTTAGGGTTTTCTATTTATATGATCGTATCATCTGCAAATAGCTATGCCTTTTATTTCTCCCTGTATTCCTTTTATTTCTTTTACATGCTTTATTATTTCGGCTAGAACTTCTGGTAACACTGTTGAATGGAAGGGTTGGGAGTGGAAATCCTCATCTTAGTCTCAATTTTATGGAGAAACCATTCAGTCTTTCACCATTAAGTATGACGTTAGCCATAGGTCTCTTGTAAATGCTATCAGGACGAGAAAATGTTCCTCTGTTTCTGGTTTACAGAGAGTTGCATCATGAATGGATGTCAAATTTCGTGGAAAGCTTTTTTCTGTACTAATTGATATGATCTCATGACTTACCTTTTTTTAGCCTATTAATGTGGTGAATTACACTGAATAGTTTTCAACTACTGAACCAACTTTGTATCTCTGGAATAAATCTCTTAGTCATGGTATGTAATTCTTTTGATCTGTTGTTGTATTCTATTTGTTAACATTTTGTTAAGATTTTTGCATCTATATAAATGAGAGACATTGGTCTGTCATGTTCTTTTCGTGTATTTCTTAGCTTTCTTTTGGTACCACTAGCCTCATAAAATGCCTTGGGAAATGTCTCTCCCATGTATACTTTTTGGAGGAGATTGTGTGGAGCTGGTGAGATTTCTTCATAACACTTGGTAGAATTCTCCAATAAAATCCTCTGGGCCTGGATATTTCTTTGGGGGGGTGAATAAAATTATAATTTCAGCTTTCTTAAGAGTTACAGGGCTATTCAAATGGTCTATTTTATATTAAATAGGTTGTGAGGAACTGGATTTCTTTAGATTCATCCTGTTTGAGCTTCATTAAATTTTTTGAATCTCCAAGTTTATATCTTTTGTCAAATTTGGAAATTTTCAGTTCAGTTCAGTCGCTCAGTTGTGTCCAACTCTTTGCGACCCCGTGAATCGCAGCACACCAGGCCTCCCTGTCCATCACCAACTCCCGGAGTTCACTCAGACTCGCGTCCATCGAGTCAGTGATGCCATCCAGCCATCTCATCCTCTGTCGTCTCCTTCTCCTCTTGCCCCCAATCCCTCCAAGCATCAAAGTCTTTTCCAATGAGTCAACTCTTCTCATGAGGTGGCCAAAATACTGGAGTTTCAGCTTTAGCATCATTCCTTCCAAAGAAATCCCAGGGCTGATCTCCTTCAGAATGGACTGGTTGGATCTCCTTGCAGTCCAAGGGACTCTCAAGAGTCTTCTCCAACACCACAGTTCAAAAGCACCAATTCTTCGGCACTCACCCTTCTTCACAGTCCAACTCTCACATACATACATGACTATTGGAAAAACCATAGCCTTGACTGGACAGACCTTAGTTGGCACAGTAATGTCTCTGCTTTTGAAATTTTAAGTATTTTTAATTTTTATTTTTAAAATTTTAAAAATTTATTCTTAGCCTTACCCATTTCTTTTCTCTTCTGGAGCGCCAGTGACTTGAATATTAATTCTTTTGTTATTAGACTAAAACAGAATTTGTTGTTTATCTGAAATTCAAATTTAACTGGGTGTCCAGTTTTTATTTGCAAATGTGGCAACTCTAAGTGTGGAGAAAACTTGCAATGGTCAGTGGATGGAGGGGTGTGTTGATGGGAATGGTGTGTGTGTGCATGCCTGTGTGCTAGGTCACTTCGGTTGTGTCCAACTCTTTGCAACCTCATGGACTGTAGCCCACCAGGCTGCCCTGTGCATGGGATTCTCCAGGCAAGAATACTGGAGTGGGTTTCCATGCTCTCCTGCAGGGGATCTCCCAGACCCAGGGATCGAACCCTCATCTCTCCTGTCTCCTGCACTTCAGGCGGGTTCTTTACCATTAGCGCCACCTGGAGAGCCCTGTGTGTGAATGGGGGGTGGGTTCCTTATACTTGGGGGTTACTGGGGCACCTGCTCATAAAAGAAACCTGTTCCAAGGTTTGGATTAGTTCATTATGAGCACCCAGAGCTCAGCATAAATGAGTGTGTTATGAAAGTGGTGTTTGAATTGGGTCCTGGTGGATTTCCCAGGAAGATAATCCACATAGAGACCACATGGTGCTTGCTCGTTGCACCTGCTATCCTCAGGGTTCTTCTTTTACGATTTGTTTTTCTCAGGTCACGCACGCACACTGACTTACTGCTGCCTCCGAGTCTCCCTTCATCAAGCTGGCCTCTGACTCATCAGTGGTGGCTGAGTCCACAGGCCAACACACTTGGGTGCTTTTGGGCTAAAGGGGAAGAAACCGAGCCAGGAGGAACCAGGCTGAGTCAGTGCTTTCCTGGGAGTAAAGTCTCCCCTTAGGAAGGTGAATGAACTGTTCTCACCTCGGTCCACAGTCACATTTTCCTGGTCTCAGTGGAGAGTACATCCTCCCCCGTCCTCCACGCTCCCCGCTGCCCCACACACACTGTTGTGTCCCAGGACAGGTTGTTCCTGGTTGTTGAGTAGTGAGACTTGAGAATCTCACCCCTTTTTCAATGAAAAAAAAAAATCAGTACAAACATTCAGAGTCAGGTTTGTAGCTAGGAAAGGTCTGGAAATACGTGTCTAACTTAAAGCTAGTTCACCGGGGAGAGCAAGATAAGAGACTGGGGAGTCACGGTGGGCTACACTTTTACACTTCTGTATAAAAACACTTTGGCAAAGAGAGTGTCACAATTTAAGAGACCAGTGCCAATGCAGTAACATTAGAGACTAAAATTTAAACTGAAACACACCCTCAAGCTTGACTATTTCCATTCATTTTGAAATACTGCTTTTCCCAGGCACATATGCAGCACAACTGCAATTGTAGTATGCGTACTGTTTTTTTTTTTTATTTTAATTTTTATTGGAGTACAGTTGTTTCACAATGTTGGGTTAATTTCTGCTGTATTGCAAAGTGAATCAGCTCTGTATATGCATATGTCCCCTCTTTTTTGCGTTTCCTTCCCATTTAGGTCACCACAGAACACTGAGCAGAGTTCCCTGTGCTTTTTTGCAGTAGATTCCTACTGGCCATCCACTTTATACATAGTAGTGTATATATGCCAATCCCCGTTGTATTCTGCTAGGTTGCTTAACATTGTATCCTTGCTGATTCTCTGCCTTGTTAAAAATTCTAAGTATCACTCTTCAGGAGAAAAGGATGGACTTTGAGCTACTAGTGACTTGTAGCTCGAACTTATTGTCCCTGGATACTGACCTGACTAGTAGAAAGAAAGTAGGGAGGGGAGTATGTGTGGTTTTTTTTTTTTTCGTTTGGAAAATAAGCCACTGGAAGTAGGTTTTCTCTGGCGATCTCTCCAGGCATCATCTGTCACCATCCCGAAGCACATCATACATAACGATCATTTAGACATAATTCTTTGTAAATCTTTATTTAATCCACCAGCCTTCCTGTTTTAAGATCACTTGGTGAAACACAGCTCATTCATCCTGATGATAGCTACATGGTGGTACATACAGTTTTCCCCTTTCATAGTTGGAGAAACTGAGTCTGGAGGTGTGGGTGATTTATCCCAGCATCAGCCTGTTATCAGGGCAGCCCTGAGTTTGGCTTCCCCGTGTTATGGTTGATGGATTGCGGATATCTTCATGGAGCAGACAATATGGGAAGGCTTAGGTATGATTATTAAATAGATTCATCATCTTTCTGCTACCTTCCTTTTTTTTCCCCTCTTTGGATTCCAATCGCTAATTCTCTGATGCATTTCTTTGGGACATACTCATGAACAGGTCCTTGGCGCGCGCGCGCGCACACACACACACACACACACACACGATAATTTGGTCGCACCTACAAAGCAGATAAAGCCAAAGAAAGCCTGCAAAAGAATCTATAGATAAAAAGTCTGGTATCTGAGCAGGTAACACCCAATTACAACAGAGCTGTGTTGACTTACACTTTTCCTTATCAGGGGAATCAGGGATTCATGTAAATCAGAAAAGGATTTGATGGATGCTACTTCATTGGGGTTTCCAGCCAAAGGACAGGCCTGGTTAAACAAAATATATATCCTCCTTATCTACAGTGGCAAGTCTCATGCAACTCCCAGCCTCTCTTCCACTCCTCCAAGCCTTATAAAGACCAGGGCCTTATCTGGAGTTTGTAAGAGCCTCATGTCTAGCAGAGTCTGCTAAAATCACTCTGACAATGCCGCAACTCAGGCCCAACCCAAGGCGTTTGGGCAGACAGACAATCTTGTCTTATCTTCAATTGTCTAGGCAATAAATGTCTTTTTCTTCAGATGCATGTTTAGACTACCCCAGGGGAGAGGACAGGTAATGTCTTGCTTGATGGAAGAAGACTTGAAGATTTGAGGGACTTAAAAATTGGTCCATGACGTTCAAGGGCCCTGGTGGGAAAGAACAGGCTTGAAGGGAGAAGTTGCTGCCTCATACAAGCAACAAATTGGTGCAGCAAAGAGCGCACCCCTAACAATCATGGAAAGGCTCCTTGGGGGAGCAGGAAGCCTGAGTTTTGGAGATAAAGAAATAGGGATGGATTGAAGCAGAGAGGTGAAGGTGGTGAGGGAGGGTGGCTGAAATTAGATGTGAAGGGGTGGCTGAGATTTTGCTAACCTCTAAAGTCTGTTGGTGTCAGGAAGGCGGTTGAGGGTGGGGAGTGGATGCGGGAGGTGGAGTCAGAGACCTGGGCGGGGCTCTGCCTTTTACCTGCAGGGAGACCTGGCCCAAGCCCCTCCCACCCTGGCTCCTGAGCTGGTCCTTGGTGAGTGTGCTCAGGGATGCAGGAGGGCAGCAAGAGTGCCAGCTTTGCCTGAGCTCAAGATCATGGCCCTGGAACTCGCACGGGGTGAGCAAGAAGTCTCATCTCATGCTTCAAACACCGCAGTGAAACAGCCTCACGCTTCCTGGATAAAGCACTTCAAAATTGCATAGGTCTGCTGGCATTTTTTCACCAGCTGTTTAGTGTAAATTTATTTTCATTTTTTAGTTATGATTTGCATGTCCCTAGTGATTCGTGACATTACTTTGCCAACAAAGGTTCATCTAGTCAAGGCTATGGTTTTTCCAGTGGTCATGTATGGATGTGAGAGTTGAACTATAAAGAAAGCTGAGTGCCTGTTGGAGAAGACTCTTGAGAGTCCCTTGGACTGCAAGGAGATCCAACCAGTCCATCCTAAAGGAGATCAGTCCTGGGTGTTCATTGGAGGGACTGATGTTGAAGCTGAAACTCCAATACTCTGGCCACCTCATGCGAAGAAATGACTCATTGGAAAAGACCCTGATGCTGGGAAAGATTGAGGGCAGGAGGAGAAGGGCACAACAGAGGATGAGATGGTTGGATGGCATCACCGACTCAGTGGACATGGGTTTGGGTGGACTCCGGGAGTCGGTGATGGACAGGGAAGCCTGGCGTGCTGTGGTTCATGGGGTCACAAAGAGCTGGACACGACTGAGTGACTGAACTGAACTGAACTGAACTGAATGATTCGTGAAAGCACCTTTCATCTACTTACTGGTTCTTTGTGTGTTTTCTTTTGAGAAATGTCTATTCAAGTCCTTTGCTCATTTTAAATGGGGGTGATCTGATTTTTCTGTTATTGAGTTGTAGGACTCTTGAGAATTCCTTGGACTGCAAGGAGATCCAACCAGTCCATCCTAAAGGAGATCAGTTCTGGGTGTTCCTTGGAAGGACTGATGCTGAAGCTGAAACTCCAATGTGAAGAAATGACTCATTTGAAAAGACCCTGGTGCTGGGAAAGATTGAAGGCGGGAGGAGAAGGAGGCGACAGAGGATGAGATGGTTGGATGGCATCACCGACTCAATGGACATGAGTTTGAGTAAACTCCAGGAGTTGGCGAAGGTCAGGGAGGCCTGGCGTGCTATACTCCAAGGGGTTGCAAACAGTCGGACATGACTGAGTGAGTAAACTGAACTGAACTGAGTTGTAGGAGTTCTTGACATAGTCTGGATGTTAACTCCTAATCAGGAATAGAATTGGCAAATATTTGATGTCATTCTGAAAGATGCCTTTTCACTTCATTGATTGTATCTTTAAAAAAAAATTTTTTTTTTTGGCCACTCCCTACATGGCTTTGCAGAATCTCAGCTCCCCCATTAGAGATGAAACCTGGGCCAGGGCAGTAAAAGCCTAGAATCCTAGTCTTCAGATGCACCTAAGTTTGATATAGTCCAGTGGATTTTTTTGTTTTTCTTGTCTGTGCTTTAGCGTCACTCTGTCTTAGTTTTAAGCCATTCTTGGTCTGTGAGGCAACTAGGGCTTGTAACATTAGACTAGCTTGGAGAGAGGCATTTTGTCAAGTGTCTTTGAGGTGTTTGCTGCCTTTTCCCTTCAACTGACTCTAGTTTAAGATCCTTCTTTGAGGTGTTTGCTGCCTTTTCCCTTCAACTGACTCTAGATTAAGATCCTTCTAAGTTACTTTCTAAGGTGACCATTTTGTCTACTTCAGATGCCAGCCTGTGATTAATTTTATTTTTGTTGCTAAAAATTATATTTTAACTGTAAAATTAATTCACATTCACTGGATATGTTTTGGAAAACATACACAAAGAAGAAAGCAGGAACCCCTCATAAAACACGTGTTCAGACAGAGCCTCACATCACCTTCTGACGTATTTCTCTCCAGGCTTCATAGGGGGAGAGGGGGCTGGTGTGTAGACAGAGAAACAGAGCTACAGAGATGTAGCTGTGTATTTTCATAGCTGCCTCAGCCTGTGTTTCATTCCTTCTCTCTTCCTAGACCTCCAGCATCCACCCTTTCTGTCTCAGCTTCTTATGTCACCGGGAACACAGGAGCCTCCCATGTGCTGCCAGCCCCTGCCCCTGTCTCTGGGCTTGTCTGCCTCTCCTTCTCATCTGGGCACACCCACACTGCCCTTGCTGTTACACGAGCCACTGTCTCCCTGCCTTGTGGGCTGACTTCATTCCTTCCCCATGTTCAAGGACGTGGCTCTAGCAAACCTCCCTTCTCTCTTTAGACTCACCTGTTCTTTCCTGGATTGTTCCCACCACCATCAGACACAGTATGGTAACTCCCTTCTTTAAAACTAAATTCTTCCTTCTTTAAGTCCATATTCCCCTGAAAAAAGTGAAGACCATACACCCATTTTCTGAAGGATGAGCAGGGGCTCTTGGTTGCAGCATGAGGTACTTATACTGAGGTCACGGAGGAAGTGCTGGAAGGGACAGCTGGGGTCACGTGCTCAGGGCTTTGAGCGCTCCGTTCTGTGTAAGGTGGGGAATCTTTTAGGACTTCTGGGCATGAAGCCCTGGGGCCCCCTGGTGTTGCCCAGCGAGGTAACTACGCAGCAGTGAGGAGGGTGGGGAGGTCAGTGTCCCAGCCCAGATGGGAGGGGATGACAGCAGCATGCGTGACTATCCATGAAAAGAGGGTTTCCCCACTTTTTACAGATGGGCCAGAGAGGAAGATGCAAAGGCAGGTGGTGTCTACAGTGCAGAGTTGGGACGTCATCCTGGAAGAAAGGCTTCCACCACAGACAGAGGTGATGAGGTTTGTCACCTGGGTCTTCCAGAAAGTCAGGATGACTGATGAGGGTGTGAGAGGTCCAGGGCTCCCTGGGAACAAGGGCAGGCTGGTCCTGCTGCTCCCTGCCAAGCCCCTTGGGGTGAGTGGTCCACAGTTCCTCACCCCTGGGCTTGGAAGGAGATGAGGAGGATGCTTCTGGGGATGATCTCTTGGTTTTATTCTCCACCAGTTATTAATAGTAACAAGGTGAGAAAGGCTCCGTAGAATGGATTTCCTGGGAAAGCAGGAAAAGGGAGGACTTTAGCAGTCTGGGATCCAGGAAGGAAAATGGGGTGGTGGTGAAGGTTTGGGGTGAAGCCCAGAGCTGCTCTCCCCCTCCCCCCCGTTACAAGTAACAAGACCGCGGGGATACAGATAGGCTGGGAGATGGGTGAGGCAGGAGAAGCAGAGGGGTCATGAAGACGACTTGGCCTGGGGAGAAGGGCCTTTTGGAAGCAGACAGGACCGGGCTCAGAGGGGACCTGTTGAGCTTCGCAAGGTCTCCTGGGCTCCTAAGCTTGTTGAGGTGAAAGGTGACATTTTCACTCCTGGACTTGGAAAGGAGGACCCTCCCAACCTCTCCCCTGTTAAAGGGAGCACCAACGGCCAATTGGTTATTTATTTCTTTCTAATCCTGTCGTTTTATGGGGCCGTAAACGAGGGCAGCAGGGAATTAATGAAAAAGGTGTAGCCAAGACAAATAGCAGAGTCCTTGCCCATGTGGCACTGGCAGTCTAAAGGTGTGCGTGATGCAATCCCAGGCCTGTGCTCCCAGGAGGGAAGGGTGGAGCTGCCCAGGCAGTCTGGGCAGCCAGAGGGTGGCAGGAGTGACCTTGACCCTCAAGGGATGGCCGACAGAGGTTCTTTCCCCAAGCAGTGAGGTGGGCACAGGTAGATAGCCAGGTGGCGGGGCAGCTAGCATGAGGCGGGGTGGGGAGGTCCCAAGAGTCACCTTCATTCTGGAAAAGTGAAGCAAGGGGTGTGTGTTTCAGTGGATGGCTCAAGCAGGCGCCGGAATAAGGGCCGCAACCGCCCAGCTCTAACAGAAAGCGACCAAGAACCTCCAGATCCAGGAGTTGCTAATTAAGGATGCTTGCCCCAAGGGAACCCCCACCCCTCCTCCCTGTGGTGGTGGTGGTTGTTTATTTGCTAAGTTGCTTCTGACTCTTTAGTGACCCCATGGACAGTAGCCCAACAGGCTCCTATTTCCATGGGATTTCCCAGGTAAGCGTACGGGAGTGAGTTGCCTTTTCCTTCTCCAGGGGATCTTCCCCACCCAGGGATGGAACCTCAGTCTCCTGCTTGGCAGGCAGCTTTTATACCACTGAGTCACCTGGGAAGCCCCTCTGTGGTTGGGGATATATTTAGTCCTGATGAGATTAAGGGACCCATGAAGCTCTCATGGGAAGCATCCTCCAAAGCAAGTCAGTGAAGAGTAATCCGGGGACTTCCCTGTTGGTCCAGTGGTTAAGACTGTGCTTCCATTGCAGGGGACAGGGGTTCAAGCCCTGGTCAGGGAAATAAGATCCTGCGTGCTACAAGGATTAATAATAATAGTTTTTAGAAGTGCTTAAAAAATAGAAAAGTAATCTGGACACCTGGGGGCTTCAGCGAGGTCTGGAAGGGTGCAGACACGAAAAGGAGAGCTGGTGTCATGGCACGGCTCTGTTGGAGGTGTGGTCCACAGGGCCAGGCCGGTGTGGGCTCCTGGGTGGTTATCTAGTGCAGGCCAACTGGTGTGGGATCCCGCAGCAGAGTGGGTGACTCACCAGGCTGAAGCACTTGATGCAAAGGATTCCTAAAATTCCTAAGTTCGACCTTGAACACGTTCTGTTAAGTGAAATAAGCCAGCCACAAAGGGATGAATGCTGGATGATTCCGCATACATGAGGTTCCCAGAGTAGTCGGATTCACGGTGACAGAAAGTAGAAGGGCAGGTGCCGGGGGCTGAGGAGAAGTGGGGGGAGTTAGGGTATAATGGGGATGCAGTTTCAGTTTGGGAAAATGAAAACCTCCTGGAGATGGACTACGGCGGTGGCGGCACAGAAGTGTGAGTCCTTAACACCACTGAGCTGTGCACCTGAAAATAGTTAAGATGGTCCATCTTAGGTGTGTTTTATCACAACAAAAAATCCTGATTTGGGGCTTTCCTGGTAGCTCAGTGGTAAAGAATCTGCCTGCCAACATAGGAGACACCGATTCGATCTCTGATCCCGGAAAACCCCACACGCCGTGGCGGCAGCTAAGCCCAAGCACCACAGCTACTGAGCCTGTGTTCCTAGCCCGGGAGCCCCAGCTACTGATGCCCGCTCACCCTGGAAAGGTGCTCCACGACAAGAGAAGCTGCCACAGAGAGAAACCCGTGCCTCGGAACTAGAGAGCAGCCCCTACTCGTAGCCCACGCAGCACTGAAGACCAAGCACAGTCAAAAACAAATAAAAAATTTGAAAATGCTGATTTCACTTTGCATGGACTCTCTGCATATCAGTCTGACTCTGACCTTGATTTCACTTCCTGAGCCAGGAGATGGTGACTGATTGGAAGCCAGGCATCCTGTCACCATCTGGTCATAATACATGTATAAACACCACCCTGCTTTCAAGTCAGTCTCCTCTGAGTGGAGGTCAGACCTCCAGAGACTGCTCACTTGGAGGGGAAGGTAAATGTCAGCCTTGGGCCTGCAAAGCTCTGGTCCATGGTCTGAAGTCTCAGCACCCAAACCCTCCCCCGTGCCACCCCCTGCCCTCTTCACCATCACAGCAGAGAGGCGGGGAAACCGAAGTCGGCAGCAGCTGGCCATTTGGAAGAAGCAGGATTTGGGGTTATGGGTACATCTGAGCTTACATCCCCATCATTAACGAGCAAGCTGCTAACTCCTTGCAAACCTTGGCTTCCTGATCTGTGAAAAGGCTAATACTGCATATTCTTCAGCAATGTGAGAGTTCTATCATATAGAATATGTTAGAAATAGAGCACAGTGTTTGCCCAGAGGAACTATTCAACAGGTGCTGATTACCTTTCCCTAGCCTCCCACCACCCACACTTTTTATTTTCCAGAGGCAGGTGTCTTTTTCTCTTTGAAGTATAGTTGATTTACACGGTTGTGCCAATTTCTGTTGTACAGCAAAGTGACTCAATTCTATACACATATGCATTTTAAAAATATTCTTTTCTACTATCGTGATATCATAGGAAATTGAATATAGTTCCCTCCAGGAAATAGTGGAGGACAAAGGAGCCTGGCAAGCCATAATGTATGGGGTTGCAAAGAGTCAGACATGATTTAGCGACTAAACCACCACCGCCTAAATAAAACACTGAACACAGAACCCTGTAGAAATTGGGAGTTTTGGAGGAAAAATACATTGGAAGAGTGAATGTTTCCACTTATCACTTTTGCAGTAAGTCAAGAGAGGTTGAGACCTGTAGTGAGGAAGAAAGAGCTGAACAGGGGACTTCCCGGGTGGTCCGAGGGCTAAGACTCTGAGCTCCCAATGCAGAAGGCCTGGTTCAGGCCCTGGCCAGGGATCTAGATCCTGCGTGCCGCAATGAAACCCAGCTCAGCTAAGTAAATAAATACTTTTTAAAAAGAGCTGGGGAAACTGAAATTAACAAGTGTGGGGAAGATGTGGAGAAATTGGAACCCTTGTGTACAGCCAGTGGGACTATAAGATGGGGCAGCTGCTGTGACAGACAGTATGGTGGTTCTTCAAAAAATTAAAGAGAATTGCCAGATGACCCAGCAATTCCACTTTGGAGTATAAATCCAAAAGAACTGTAAGCAAGATTTTGAAAATAAATATTTTGACATCCCTGTTCATAGCAGCATTATTCACAGAAGCCAAAAAGGGGAAGTGTCCCTCAGTGGATGAACAGATAAACCAAATACAGTCCATCCATACAATGGAATACTATCCAGCCTTAAAAAGGAAGGAAATTCTGATCCAGGCTACAGCATGGAGGAATCTTAAGAACATTATGGTCATTGAAGAATCCGGTCACAGACGGACAAATACTGTAGATTTCACTTGTACGAGGCATCCAGAGTGGCCCAACTCACAGAGACAGAAAGTAAAATAGGGGATTGCCCGGGGCTGCGAGGAGGGGAAACGGGGACTTAGCGTTTAGTGGGTTTGGAGTTTCAGTTTCAACTACTGCGGTTAATTTTGAAAAAGAGCTGAGGACATGGATCCAGGCAGAATTGACTCAGGCGTTTGGGAAAGATGGGTGGCCCCTACTTCCCAGTAATGACGGACAGAAGGGTCTTCTCTCAAACTGGCTGGATGACACTCCTCTTCTTTCATGACCCAAATCATCAAAGATGGACCACATTTGGGTGAGGTTGGCTTTTGCTAAAGGCCTGGGTAATAGGAAAAGGGTGTCACCTCTCAGGACAAAACACAGCAAACACATTTAAATGCAACATTGGAAAAGGAATGCTTATTAAAAGTAATAAAAATATTATAATATAGTTAGTATACAGAGGAAGAATAAAGTTTTGATTTACTTTGTTATTAAAAAAATGCAACATTGGGGGCCTTCCTTAGAGGGTCACTGGTTAAGACTTCCTCTCCCAATGCAGGGGGTTTGTGTTCCATCCCTGGTCAGGAAACTAAGATCCCATGTGCCTCAGGGCCAAAACCCCCCAAATATAAAACAGAGCAACATTGTAACAAATCCCATGCTTTAAAAAAAAATGTATACGTTTAAAAATAAATGTGGGACTTTCCCGGTGCGTCAGTGGCTGAGACTCCGTGCTCCCTATGCAGGGGACCCAGGTTCGATCCCTGGTTAGGGAATTAGATCCCTCGTGCCAAAGCTAAGACACGGCACAGTCAAATAAATATTAAAACATCTTTAAAATAAATGTGACAGTGGGCGTATTGTCCAGGGTTCTGTGGCCTGGACAGGAGGATTTGGTGTTGGCAGCTCCCCTGTGCAGGGCACCAGCCACCATGCTCTTCCCTCTCCCCTGACCCTCCTCCTGGTCTCAACTTCCTTCTTCCCAGACTCTTTGTTTCCTCCTTGTCTGGTTGCCCAGAAACTCAAAATTCCTTTCAGTTTATTACGCAGGACAAGGCAGCTCCGTGCCTGGCTGCTCGGAGTGGTGGGAGGCACATTTCTCTTCTGAGAGTACTGGGTCAGGCGTCTCCTGAGAACAAGAGAGAATGTTGGTGCAGCCGAATGTGAGCAGATGACGGCTCAGCCACTGCCACCTCCCATCACTCACCCGGACCTGTGGGTCGGCTCCTGTGGTGAGGGAGTCCCGCAGGCTGTGGCCGTCTGGCCTCGGCTCTGCAGAAGCACAGGACAGGACACGGGTCTGTCCAGAAGCCTTGGGGATGGTGTTCCCAGACTGGAGGCTGACGCCCCAGATGGGAGCGCCATCATCGAGTGTGCAGATGAGTTCTGCACTTTTTCCATGCTGGTTCCGCCCCACCTTAGTTGGGTGACTGGGCAAACGGGTCCCTCTGTGCCTTCTGTGAAGAGTAATCATGGCTCATCTTATGCGGTTGTTGCAAGGAGTCAGTGAGATACTGTGTGCAGAAGAGTTTTGTACGTAGCAAGTACTCGACAGAACTCAGCTGCTGGTGTGGTGGTTATCATGGTGTCTGTGTCAAAGCAGTCGTGGTAATATTAATCGTAATAAGAGCAGCAGCAGAGAGGGCAGTGGCCACCCACTCCAGTCTTCTTGCCTGGGAGATCCTATGGACAGAGGAGCCTGGCAGGCTACAGTCCATGGGGTTGCAAAGAAGTGGACACAGTTGACTCACACACACACACACACACATACACACACACACACGAGTAGCAGCCCAGTTAATAGTAGCAATGGTAGTAGTAACAACCACGGGTAGTGCTAGTAGTGGTAATGTTAATGGTAGTACTGGTATTGGCGCTGTTGAGTGGCCATACTGTTAATGGCAGTGATAGCTAATGTTTACAGAGTACTTAATCCACCCAAGCCACTGTTTCAAGAGCTCCACACGTGTTATTTCACTGATTAAAAGCAAGTTCTTGCAGTAAGATGTTTGGATGTGAACTTCACCCCGCCAGTACTGGTGAACACGTGGAGAAATTGGAACCTTTATGCACTGTTGGTGGGAATAAAACAGCTTCTGCGGAAATCCGTACAGGCAGACCTCATTTTATTGTACTTCCTTCACTACATTTTTGTGGGGGTTTTTTTTTGGGGGGAATTACTATTATTTTTTCTTTTTACAAATTGAAGGTTTGTGGCAATGCTGCATTGTCAGATGGTGGTAGCATTCTTTAACTATAAAGTATTTCTTAATTAAGATATATGTATTTTTTAGACATAATACTATTGCACGCTTCCCTCGTGGCTCAGAGGTTAAAGCATCTGCCTGCAATTCGGGAGACATGGGTTCGATCCCTGGGTCGGGAAGATCCCCTGGAGAAGGAAATGGCAACCCACTCCAGTATTCTTGCCTGGAGAATCCCATGGACAGAGGAGCCTGGTGGGCTACAGTCCNCTTCTGTGAAGAGTAATCATGGCTCATCTTATGCGGTTGTTGCAAGGAGTCAGTGAGATACTGTGTGCAGAAGAGTTTTGTACGTAGCAAGTACTCGACAGAACTCAGCTGCTGGTGTGGTGGTTATCATGGTGTCTGTGTCAAAGCAGTCGTGGTAATATTAATCGTAATAAGAGCAGCAGCAGAGAGGGCAGTGGCCACCCACTCCAGTCTTCTTGCCTGGGAGATCCCATGGACAGAGGAGCCTGGCAGGCTACAGTCCATGGGGTTGCAAAGAAGTGGACACAGTTGACTCACACACACACATACACACACACACACGAGTAGCAGCACAGTTAATAGTAGCAATGGTAGTAGTAACAACCACGGGTAGTGCTAGTAGTGGTAATGTTAATGGTAGTACTGGTATTGGCGCTGTTGAGTGGCCATACTGTTAATGGCAGTGATAGCTAATGTTTACAGAGTACTTAATCCACCCAAGCCACTGTTTCAAGAGCTCCACACGTGTTATTTCACTGATTAAAAGCAAGTTCTTGCAGTAAGATGTTTGGATGTGAACTTCACCCCGCCAGTACTGGTGAACACGTGGAGAAATTGGAACCTTTATGCACTGTTGGTGGGAATAAAACAGCTTCTGTGGAAATCTGTACAGGCAGACCTCATTTTATTGTACTTCCTTCACTACATTTTTGTGGGGGTTTTTTTGGGGGGGGAATTACTATTATTTTTTCTTTTTACAACTTGAAGGTTTGTGGCAATGCTGCATTGTCAGATGGTGGTAGCATTCTTTAACTATAAAGTATTTCTTAATTAAGATATATGTATTTTTTAGACATAATACTATTGCACGCTTCCCTCGTGGCTCAGAGGTTAAAGCATCTGCCTGCAATTCGGGAGACATGGGTTCGATCCCTGGGTCGGGAAGATCCCCTGGAGAAGGAAATGGCAACCCACTCCAGTATTCTTGCCTGGAGAATCCCATGGACAGAGGAGCCTGGTGGGCTACAGTCCGTGGGGTCACAAAGAGTCGGACACGACTGAGTGACTTCACTTCACTTCACTTTATTGCACACTTAATGGACTCATCAAGAAAAAAAGGGAGAGAGCTTAAATCAATAAAATCAGAAATGAGAAAGGAGAAGTTACAACCAATGCCACAGAAACACAAAAAATCATAAGTGACTACGACAAAAAACTCTATGGCAATAAAATGGACAAACTAGAAGAAAGGGACAAATTCTTAGAGACATGCAGCCTTCCCAGACTGAACCAGAAAGAAACGGAAAACATGAACAGACCTATTCTGAGTAATGAAATTGCATCAGTGATTTAAAAACTTCCAACAAACAGAAGTTCAGGCCTGGATGGCTCCATAGGTGAATTCTACCAAAGCCAGGAATCGAACCAGCATTTCTCATGTCTGCTGTATTGGTAGCGGGGTTCTTTACCACTATGCCATAATTGAAAAAAAGAGGGAGGGAAAAAAACCCCTCCGTTTCAGTTTCCTTACTTCTAAAATGGGGGAAGCCTCTTGCACTTCTGAGGTTGTCAGGGCTGAGTGTGTGAACGGAGCCGTCCCCTGAGAGAAGCGGCCAGTCCAGAGGATGTCCAGGAGCTGGCAGCTACGGCAGTGTCATTCTGCTGCCCTCTCCTGTGTGGCCCCGGGCACACCCCTGCACCTCTCTGGGCCGCAAAAAAGAAGGACTGGCACCACCGCCAAGTCCCCTGTTATTCCCCAGCTGTGATGCTCCGTGCCAGCTGCCTGCTGGAATCCCCTTGCCTGGAATGGACGTCTCGAGGCGGGGCCTGACACATCTATTCTGCCAGCACTGAGGGCTGAGCCCACTGCTAGGACAGTCCAGGCTGGGGTGATCTGTGGGGAGAGCCAGGGCAAGTGACTCATGCCCCCTCACCCAGAAAACTTGTCTCCAATGGGTTTAGGACAGAAGGTCCCGGCGTGGGCCTGCGTGGGCCTGACCGTGGGTCTGCACATGCAAGTAGATGCTTGTATCCGCCTGGGGTCGGCTGGAGGTGGGAATGTGCGGGAGAGGGAGTGCCGTGCTATGCCGAGTGTCACGCCCCTTGGGGACAGGGACAGTAAATCTCTCCACCACATTTGGAGAAGGCTGCATCCCTTTGGCCTTGGCTGCCCACCAGGGAGCCTTATAAAGGATCCGAGAGCCTGAGGTTTGAGTCCCACCCCTGAGGCTCTGATGTCGCCTGGTCTGTGGTGGCCTGAGCATCAGGATTTTTCAAAGCTCCCCTGGGGGTTTCCACTAGGCCCCCGGGGCTGAGGAGGGGAGGCCCCGGCCCAGACCTGCTGGGGCTGGGCCCAGTCCAAGGGCCGAGGAAGTTTGTGTGGTGTGTGAGGGAGGCTACCTGTAAGCTGTTTATTGCCTGCTTGAATTACTGGGTAAATATTGACCCACGGCTCCGGTGGCCCGGGAGCTACCTGTTGTTTCCACGGGCACATCTCTGGCAAAGTGGGGGCTCTGCCAGGCAAGAGATGGGTGATGCAGAGGCAAAAGCCCCCCCGAGGGACACGGTGCCAGGCCTTGAGCAGACACCGGGCTTGGTGGGCAGCCAGGCAGATGTGCGGCAGAAGGCAAGGAGCGCTGCTTCTGAACTTGCTTCTGTGAGCTGTGAGAACATGGGCAAGTGTTTTGAGCTCTCTGAACTTCCGTCTCCTAGTCTCTACAACAAGGATAAGAGCAGCTGCCTGCAGCCCCCTATCAGGAGGAAATGGCACCGCACATGACATACCTATCTGTCAGCAGTGGCTCAATGCATGGCCTGTCTCGTTTTCTGGACTGGAGAGCCTGCTGGCTGCCTGGTCCATGGGACATCACTACAGTTCTCCTGCTGCTAAGTCAGCATCTCTGAACCAGTGTGCCCCTGACTGCTCCCAGGGAAATGTTGGAGGAGACAGCTCAGTCCCTTCCCACTGGGGGCTGATGCCCTCCCAGCCCCCAGGTTCTGACCTCCCAGGACCTTAAAATGGGACTGTATTTCAAGATCTTTAAAGAAGCATTAAATAAAAATGAGGTAATTGGCGCAGGCCCTAATCTAGTGTGACCTTATTGTTATTCAGTCGCTCAGCTGTGTCTGATTTTTGTGACCCCATGGACTGCAGCACGCCAGGCTTCCCTGTCCTTCACCATTTCCTGGAGTTTGCTCAAACTCATGTCCATTGAGTTGGTGACGCCATCCAACCATCTCATCCTCTGTCTCCCCCTTCTCCTCCTGCCTTCAATCTTTCCCAGGATCAGGGTCTTTTCCAATGAGTTGGCTCTTCACATGAGGTGGCCAAAGTATTGGAGTTTCAATTTCAGCATCAGTCCTTCCAATGAATATTCAGGGTTGATCTCCTTTAGGATTGACTAGTTTGATCTCCTTGTGGTCCAAGGGACTCAAGAGTCTTCTCCAGCACCACAGTTCGAAAGCATTAATCCTTTGGTGCTCAGACTTCTTTATGGTCCAGCTCTCACATCCATCCATGACTACTGTAAAAACCCCAGCTGCGACTGTACGGACCTTTGTTGGCAAAGTGATGTCTCTGCTTTTGAATATGCTGTCTAGCGTGGTCATAGATTTTCTTCCAAGGAACAGGCACCTTTTAATTTAATTTAATAATTAACTTATAAATTAATCTTTTAATGAGGTAATGGAGGTGGACCCTAATCCAGGATGGCTGGTGTCTTAAGAAGAGTGGATGAGGACACAGATACATGCCGAGGGACGGCCGCATGGGGACACGGAGGAGACAGCCCTCGACAAGCTGGGGAGAGAGGCCTCAGGAGAAACCAGCCCTGCTGACACCTCCAGAGCTGTAGGAGGATGCATTTGTGCCTTTGAAGCCCCCGGTCTGTGGGGCTTGGCTACTGCAGCCCCAGCAGGCGTGCAGGTCCCCACTCCAGACTCCACTCCATTTTCGCTTCTCCTGCAACTTCTAAATCTTGACCTCTGCCTTCCCCGCTCCCCTGACAGAATCAGTCTCTAAGTTGTAAAATATTCCAGCTTTTCCCATCACTGTCATAACCCCTCCACCAGCTTCGCCCTCTGCTTTCTTGCCGCTGCCTCCTCTCTCATGGGCTGCCTGCTCCAGACCACCCTTCACACACAGTTCATCTTCCAAGTTCAAATGTGACCGTGTGACTGGGCTCCTCCCCATCTGCCCAGGCCCTCTTGTCTCCTTCACAACAGGCCGTGCCCTAGCTGCCCAGACTTCACGGTTTCTGGAATGTGCAGCGTTACTCGTACACCCCCAGGTCTCTGAGCCTCTGACCCACTGCTTGAGTCCTCTTCCTCTCTCCCCTGCTACCAAACTCCTATTCATCTGTCACAGCCCTTTTCTAATGGTCCTTCCTTGGAAGCCCTCTTGGACCCTTCCCTCTTCTCTCTGCCCACATGGACTTGTGTGCAGCCCCCATTTACAGACAGTTTTGAGAACTCTGTCTCCAGGTCTTTCTTCCTCACCCAGAGTGTGAGTGGATGAGATCAAGGACGAGGCCTGATTTATCTCACATTCCAAGCATCTAGTTCAGAGTCTGGCCTGGTTGGTGTCCAGTAGCTCCTTCTCAAATGCAAGGGTTAGTTGAATAGTTTAGGCCAGGGTTTGGGGCCAGATAATTCCATTTGGGAGGTGTCTTGCACAATGTAGGACATTTAGCAGCCCCTGTAGTCTCTGCCCACTGGAGGTGGTAGACCCACTGCTCTCAAATTGTAACAACCCATGTACCTCCATGGGATTCTCCAGGCCAGAATACCGGAGTAGAGTGGGTTGCCATTCCCTTCTCCAGGGATCTTCCTGAAACAGGGATTGAACCTGGGTCTCCTGCATTGCAGGCAGATTCTTTACCACCTGAGCCACCAAGGAAGCCCATTTACCTACAGTCACATCCAATCGTCCCTGGGCCCAGAATCGCCCCAGTTGAGAACCACTGGGAGGCCTGCAACAATATTTGAACCTCTCAAGAGCAGCATAGTTGGCACATCCAAGTTTGGAATGACGCTGACCTTGATTTTCTTAGAACACAAATCAGAGAAAAATAGCAATTTTTGGAGGCTCTGTGTGTGAAAAAGTTGTAGCCAGGCAGGGGCCCTTATGGAAACTCTTATTTTCTGAAATTTTGGCTGGAATTTCCTATTGAATTAGGTACAAAACCAGTGGGAGTGGACATACATGCAGCAAGCAGAGGCTCTGATGGCAGGTGGGATGATGATTTTCAGAAATTGGATCCATACTCATTCCACGTCCTTCCAAATTCAACCTTCTCTTTTCCTTTATGGATTTGCCCCCAAATCACTTTGGTTCTGAAGCTTCATCAGCCTCCCCAGTAAGTACCAGTGCCCTCTGAGCTTTCTGCATGGAGCCCAGTTTATCAGATTTGTCCACTAAGCGTCTGGTCAGCCCTCTGCATCCCTGTCTACGTCTGTCCCTTGCAGGCCCAGCCTGGTGACTTAAGGGAGGGCAGGTTCCCTCTCAAGATGACCCAGACTATCTCTGGGGGCCTCTGTCTTGGTGGAGAACTGGGGCCTGTTTTCTGATCTCCCTGCCTTCAGTTTCCTCTTTTGCGAAAATGGGGTCAGAATACCTACTTCACCTCGAATGTCAAGTGCCAAACGCTCAGGAATGTCAGCTTTTACCCATCCCAGGGGCCAAGGTGCAGAGCTTGGTTACTCAGCCACACAGCAGAGGACAGTGGACAAGCTGCTCTTTCTGAATCCAAGCAAGTTCTTGGGCAACAAAAACCTCTTACCTGGCACACCAGCACAGGCCCACAAAAATTCCCTTCTAGCCCCATTACTATCTACTCTTGTCCTCTTAAAAATCAAATGCCCTTGAAAAGGTAGCATAGTTAGGTAGCCTTACCAAGTAGAGTGGCAAGATAAAATACAGGACACCTAATTAAATTTGAATTTCAGATCAACAACAAAAAACTTTCAGCACAAGTGGGTCTGAATATTGCACAGGACAGACATACTCAAAATTATTCGCAGTTCATCTGAAATTCAAATCTAACTGGACATGACATATTAAAAATTTTTTTGTTGTTTTATTTCTTGGCCACATGTGAAATCAGTTCCCTGACCAGGAATTGAACCCGCGCCCCATGCATTGGAAGTATGGAGTCTTAACCACTGGACCACCAGGGAAGGCCCAGGATGTTCCGTGTTTTTTATGTGCTCAATCTGACCACCATACTTAACAGCCATTTACGTCTTGGGTAAATGCGTTTGCTAGGCCCTTCTCAGGGAGCTGGTTTTGGACAGGAAGAGAACGTGGAGCCCACGGAACGGCCTCTTGGTGGTAACCGGTGACAAAAACTGCCTGACCAAAGTGTAGTCAGGCTCCTGATCTTTCTCCCAAGCCCATCTGTATGCTTCCTTGCAAAATTTAGCTTTAGGAAGAACCCTGCTAAGTCATTTTAATCAAATCTCCCCAACTTCAGTATCTGATCACCTCTGATATCTGATCAGGTTCCTCATCCCACACCATACCCCAGTGATGTCTGATTGTCCCGTCTCACCTTCATCAAGAATCCTGGAGCTTCCCTGCTGGTCCAGTGGTTGGGAGTCTGCCTGACAATGCAGAGGACACAGGTTCGATCCCTGGTCTGGGAAGATTCCATATGCCTCAGGGTAACTACCATACTTCTGCAACAAGAAAAGCCACTGTGGCAAGAAGCCTGTGCACTGCAGTAAAAGAGGAGGCTCCCCTCCCCCACTCCACCCCCAAACCCCGCCGCTGCACCTAGGGGACACCTGAGCACAGCCACAAAGAGCGAGCACAGCCTAAAGAAATAAGCAAATGGAAATTAAAAACGAATCCTGTTGTGTCAATTTATGAAGAACCTCCCTCAGCCCTGACGTTTCCTCCCAGGAATCTTCCAGCCACTCGTCCCCACCAGGCTCCTCGGCTATAAATCCCCACTTGTCACTGATACGTTCAGAGCTGACCCCACCTCTGTCTCTCCCACTGTAAAATCCCGTTGCCGTGGTCCCCACACCTGTCCTGACTCTCCTGAATAAAGTCAGCATCCCCACCTTTAACAGGGGCTTTGATTTTTTTTTTTTTCTCTTTACTCACAGTATGGTAGCCCTGATGGATCATTCTGTATGGATGGGTTCACCACCAGCTGAGTTTTATCTGTCACGAAACAGCTTAAAAAAATAAGGAAGCCTAGTTCCCAATGATTTTGTGGCTTTTACATGAAACATGCATGTAAGGCTTCTGTGCTGGCCCGTTTTCTCCACATTTTTGGCAAAGATGACCAAAAAATAGCTTCTGTGAAAATTATTTATTTAGTATTAATGGGGCAAAGTTAGATCTTGGCTAGACATTTCAAGTAAACAGGATCACTCCGCATGAAGTTGTTTGAAACCAGAGATTTCCTGTGACCCCGAGTTTTAACAAGAGCCAGAGAAGTTATATTTATAGAAATCCCGTTAATTTTACCCCACCCCCTCCCACATTTAATCCCAAATACAACAAATCCCGGAACGTCTGCAGACAGTGGCCTGTTTGATGGATGAGACCAGGAGGTGATCCCTTGATGCGGTTGTGTTGATAAATGGAGGGCTGGGTTGAGGCTGTTACAGTGGGACTGGGGGTGGATGCCAGTGGGTCGACAATATTTTCAAGAAGCTGCAAACACAACCAATTAATAAAAACATTAACTCCCAACACAGAGTGTCATTCGGTCAAGTTTCTTGGAGGGCTTTGCAAATCGCTTCTGACCTCAGCAGCTTAAAGGAGTTCCCAGGCAGAGCTGGAAGCGCTGTTGCTTTCCATATTTCTTCTTGAGCAATCCACTGTTTCCGTATGTGTGCCTGCATGCTTAGTCACTGAGTAGTGGCTGACTCTTCGTGACCCTATGGACCGTAGCTCACCAAGCTCCCCTGTCCATGGGGTTCTCCAGGCACGAATAACGGAGTGGATTGCCTTACACTCCTCGAGGGGATCTTCCCAACCCAGGGATCAAGCTTGTGTCTCTTAGGTCTGCTGCCCTGGTGTCAAGCAGGTTCTTTACCACTAGGGCCGCCTGGGAAGCCCCTGCTGTCTCTGTATAAATCCTCAATATTTGCTCAAGGGCTTAGTGGAAGCCCCTGTTGCCGGCTATCAGTTGGAGAGACTGCTGCAAGACGATTATTAGAAATTTCTCCTTCTCAAGGACCTCTCCAGTCTAGTCAGAGCTTAAGAACCAGGAGAGATTTCCCAAGGAAGAGAGAAGATTCCCCTAGTCCCAACAGAGAACCTTCAAAATGTTGGGGAAGGGTCGTGGTGGAAAGAGCGTCAGAAGACTCAGGTCTCAGCCCTGGCCATAGGTGACCGTGGGCAAGTCACCTGGGCAGTCTGTCGTCTACTTTTCTCACTGGTTAAACAAAGGAAAAACATCACCTGTTCTGCTGTGTTGTTCTGAGGGATTTCTAGTGAAGTATAAATTGTTACTGTAATGAAAGACAGTGCGCAGGCATCTGAGCTGAGGCATGTCCTTGGACCTAGGGCAGTGAGAGGATCCACGGAGGCCGTGGGGACCTCTTGGGGTCAGAACTCCAGCTTCCTGATAAGGACGTTCAGCCACACCTGAGCTCACAGCCTCACTGCTGACCTGCCATTTCTTCCAGGTCCCTCAGGTCACCACAGTCCTCCCTTCAGCTGGTGTTGGTCTGACTGCCAGAAGCTTTACTTTTAAATGATAAAGAAGACACCAAATGAGAAAACATCCGAATGCTTTGCAAATAGGATTAGTATCCGTTTGTGGGACCTTTGTTTCAGATATTTTATACACCTCCACGGGTATATGTGTATTGGACTGCAGTGAAAAAGATGCTTCTCACCATGAATTGTGCTTCAAAAAAAAAAAAAAAAAA
>SJYQ01018596.1:35796-57659 GCA_006410935.1 Redunca redunca
CGACCCCGTGAATCGCAGCACACCAGGCCTCCCTGTCCATCACCATCTCCTGGAGTTCACTCTGACTCACATCCATCGAGTCCGTGATGCCATCCAGCCATAGGCTGATGCCAAATATCCACCAACTTCCTTGTCTTCCCAAAGGCACCCAGCCTGCCTCTGCAGAATGGTGACAGGTTCTGGGTCCTACCAGGGCTGCGTCTGGCTCCTCAATAGCTCGGAGGCTCAGCCTGGCTGGGCCTGACCAGGGCAGCTCAAGTCTCAGCATGACTGGTGTGTAACTGGAAGCCGTGGAGGTTTTCTCATCTAAATGTAATCCCCTCTGTGGTCATCCCTTTAAGGGGCCAGCCTGTCATGCTCAGTGACCACGGGTGACAGGGTCCTCACTGCCTCCGGGAGCAGCCTATGGCAGAGGGGAGGCCCACCGGGTTCCTGCCCCTCTGTCACGTCCACTCACTTGTCCTGACTGTGCCATGTGGGTTAGGATGAACCCTCCTTCCCCAAGACAGCCCTGTGATATCGGCAAACAGCAGGCGTTCATGTGTTGGGGAATACTGAGAGGGTTCCTGCTGGGTGCTGGGTGCTGGGCCAGGCCTGAGAGCTGAGGGCAGACATGTGCTTGGTGGTCTGGTGGAGGCGAGGACAGGAAGAGAGCTGGCCCTGTAGGGTGAGAGTCTGCAGGCTGGGAGAGCCCCTGGGGCTGGGCACTGCCCAGAGGAGAGGAAGCCACGTGCTGGAGGGCACGTGACAGGCGAGGTGCTGGAGCTCTGTGTGCTCCAGACAGAGGGGCTGGGACATGGGAGTCCAGGGTGCAGCCTGGCACCTGCACTGCAGGTGATTCTGAATGTGTGGGGAGACCGTCAGCTTACCCCAGGTGGGGCACCAGCTGGACCTGATTCTGAGGCCCTAGCAGAGGCGAGGGTGGGCACAGACCAGGGAGTTTTGGTAGGGGAAAGGCAGGATCAGGTGTGGAATTTAGCAAGGTCACGCCAGCCACCAGGTGGAGAAGGCATTTCCAGGGTGTCCTCTGGCTGGAGCAGAGAGTCCAGAGGAGGTGGCTGCAGGCAGCTTGGCCAGAGGCACTGGGCGCCTGGGCTAAGGCGGGAGCTGTGGGTGGAGGGCAATGGGTGAGGTTGAGAGACGGTAACACGTGGGTCCAATGGGAGTTGGCAAACTTCTCTGGACGTGCAACTTCAGGTCTGCACGTACTCATTGGACATAACCTTGGAGTGCTTCACCAGCCAACTCAGCCCCTTGGGTTGGGCTCCTGTTTACAATCTGAGGTAACTTCAAGCGTGGTGCCCAGAGCAGAACAAAGGATTTCAGCTACTGTCTGGATGGTGTGGATTATCTCAGCCTTTTATCTTGCTCCTTCCAGTCTGTACCCTCTCTGCCACCAAGGTTGACATCTGAGGTCTGGTAGCTGGAGCCCACACATAGAAACACACTGTCTTCTCAAGGCCATGAACCTTCACTCTGGATCGCTCCAAGCCGTGTGCCCCTGTCTGGAACCCGGGAAGCTGGTTTTTAGAATCTATTAACAGGAACTCGCATTTATTGTTCTTCTTTCTATTTTTTGTAAGAAATTCACTTTTCTTGGATTCAGTGCTTGGTGCTTGGTGGTCTGGTGGAGGCGAGGACAGGAAGAGAGCCGGCCCGGTAGGGTGACAGTCTCCAGCCCTTTACCCTGAAGACACAGCAGCCTTGGGTTAGAAGCTGTGACGCTTGGCCTCTGAGCTGATATGTGACCTTCCACTGTAGTTTCATCCACCGTGTAAGAGGAATTTTATGTTTTCTTAAAAAAAATGTTTTGTTTAAAAAGCTTACTACTTGAAACTTTAAAAAACTTTAATAAGTTGCTTCCCAGGATATTTTTCTTTCCATCTTGAGGAAACAATGAGTTTCCATTTGTATGGAGAAGAGAGGCAGCAAGGTGGTGTTCTGGCTTCTTCTCCGTGGCCCCCAGGAAAACTAGGGGAAAGACATAGCACACAGACGAGCCCAGCCTGAAACATCCCACTGAGGTGTTTCAGGCTCAGCAGCCAGCTGGGCTTGGCCTTCCAAGACACCATATAAAAGCGCAGCGGCAGTGTGTGCGTATGTGAGTGTGAGTGTGTATGTGTGTGTGGAGTGGGGGCCAGGTTATTGGGGTGGAGGGAAGGGAACTGTTTGATTAATGGGTGTCCTGTGAACCTGCACATTTGGCCAAGGCTGCATTCCTGGGCTTTCAAACCCAGGGCAGTTTGATAAGCTGAGACCAAAGTCCTCTTTCCTCCCAGCAATGAGAGCAAACAGGGCCACTTGCTAATCCCAGCCCTGGCCTCTGGGGCTGTCTCTCGGCAACCAGCCCACCAAGTGGCCTTTCACAGGCCAATCAATGGGGCAGCTCTGGGGTCGGGAGCCCGATAGCCAGCCTGTCTGAGTGGGGTGGGAGGGAGGCTGGGACACACTGACCTCCAGCACGCAGTCGGAGGGCCAGGCGTGGCCAATGAGGCCCACCACAGTCACAGCTCCTCTGGAGCTGGGCTTCTCCTCTCCTTCCCACCACCCCCTTCCCCACCTGGGCAGCTTATCAGCAGGACTCTCTCCATTCCTCTAGTGCCTGCCGAGAATGTTCTTCCCAGTCCCTGCCATCTTCAAAAGTCTGCCCTGGTTCCTCCTCCTCTAGGAAGCTTTGTCTGATCACTCCAGTCCACATTCTCTCCCTTCTCTGGATCCCTGGAGCCCTCGGGGTCACGACTCACGGTTTAGTACCAGACACCTCTTCAATGGGTTTGCGTGTCTTGTCTTGCTGTCACCAGCTAGATTGTCAGCACCTTGGGGGTAGGGCTCACACTCTGGGATCATCCCTAACCCACCCAGTGGACGGCACACTGGAAGCTTTAGGAGGATCATCCCAGTGCGTACAGAATGGGGGAACAGGGGACAGATTGGGGTGGAGGTAGGGGCTGAAGGACTTAATCCCAGGAAGATGTGGAGGGCAGACTTTGAGATGAAAGGCAGTATGGGGGTTGGTCTGGAGAGAATGTTTATTTCTGGGGAGCCATGGTAGAGAGCTGAGAGGTGTCTGCGCATCCTATCACGTGCGTCTACCCTTCTCTCCGAGAACTGTTTCTTTTCTTGGCAAGAGCTGAATGAAGGTATGGAGCTGCATCTGCATTTGCACCACTGGGTCCCTTACTTCTGACTGGAGGGGGTTACAGTTGTGACGGAGCCTGGAGGGTACTTCCAGATTCTCTTCTCCAGAGACTTGGAATCAGGACTTGAGTGAGATTTGCTTCTGTGTCTGAAGTGTTGCCTCTGAAAAGATATAAACCAGCTACAAGATGGCTGTATGTAAGGAGGAGCTCTGGAAGCAAAGCTTCAAGAAAGCAGGAAAGAAGAGAGTTAACAGGAACTGGAGCCCATGTCCAGCATACAGCTGCCTTTGCTGCCCACACTAAGTCAGAGCTCACCGAGAGCAGTCCCGAGAGCAGGTACTGTTGGGATCCTGTTTTACTGATGGGGCAAGTCAGGCCTGGACATCCAGTAGCTTCCCCAAGCACACTCAGCCAGTAAGGGGCAGATTTGAACCCTGTCCTGCCAGGTTATCAAGTCTAAGCATAGCCCCGTATCTACCTTTGCTCTAAACAGCTTCATGGATCCAGGCCCTGTCTTTTATGAGGCACTTCTCTACATCCTGCACTTCAGCTGGGGAGATACCAGAGCTGAATTGGTAAGGTTTGTTTCTATCATTTATCTACCTCCCTATCTGTCTACCTGGGCTTTCTCTGGTAGCTCAGCTGGTAAAGAATCCACCTGCAATGCAGGAGACCTCAGTTCAGTTCCTGGGTTGGGAGGATCCCTTGGAGAAGGGCTAGAGTGCCAACTCCAGTATTCATGGGCTTCCCTTGTGGCTCAGATGGTAAAGAATCTGCCTGCAATGGCTGGAGACCTGGGTTTGATCCCTGGGTTAGGAAGATCCCCCGGAGGAGGGCATAGCAACTCCTGCCTGGAGAATCTCCATGGACAGAGAAGTCTGGTGGGCTACAGTCCATGGGGTCACAAAGAGTTGGACATGACTGAGTGACTAAGCACATCTATCTATTTACCCATCTATCAAATCATATCAATCCGTCCATCACCTATCTATCCATCATCTCCCTACCTATCCACCCAGCATCTATCTATCTATCTATCGTCTATCTGCTGCTGCTGCTAAGTCACTTCAGTCGTGTCCGACTCTGTGCGACCCCAGAGACAGCAGCCCACCAGGTTCCTCTGTCCCTGGGATTCTCCAGGCAAGAACACTGGAGTGGGTTGCCATTTCCTTCTCCAATGCATGAAAGTGAAAAGTGAAAGTGAAGTCGCTCAGTCGTGTCCGACTCCTAGCGACCCCATGGACTGCAGCCTACCAGGCTCCTCTGTCCATGGGATTTGCCAGGCAAGAGTACTGGAGTGGGTTAAGTGCAATTAAATCCTAGATGGAGAGAACAGGTAAGAACCTTGGAGACTCAGGTTGGATGAGGACTAAGAAAGGATCCCCACCACCATTAACACTATCAGTTGTTCACTTGCTTTTTTCTAAATAGGCCCTCTTCACTCCTCAAGCAGTCCCATTTTACAGAGGGGTCCCTAGACAGGGAGTCACCCAGTAACCCGCCAGGACAGTGGGCGTGGAGGTCGCCCATGCGCTTAGGCTGCCTCTTGTCTTCGCTTCTCCCTAAAGATGGATGCGCAGCGTCTAAACACCCAGGGGGTGCGCGCCTGTCTTCCTACCCAGCTTCCCTTGAAACACTCCCCACTGTGACCACCGTGAGGACCAGGTCTTGAGCTCGCTCTCTCTCGCGCGCGCGCTCTCTCTCTCTCGGACGGACCTTGGTCCAAGTCACTCTACCGCCGGCTTCACCTGCCAAGCAGCCACCAACTGCAGGGCCCTCTGCAGGGCCCTCCCGCGCTCCCACCCCAAGGTTTACCAGCTGCCAAGTCAGCTCCCTTCATCTGCATCCCCCGCCTCGCTCCCCTCTGACTCCAACAAAACCAAGCACCCTGCCTCTGTCTGCCCTTGGAGGCCCAGTTTCTCCCACTCCTTCCTTATTAGTGAGTAAAAAGAAAAGGAATTCCTTTAGCAGTTGGAACAGCCTCTGAATGGAGTTGAAGGACACGCTGCGAAGTGTGAAACAAACAAGGTCTGAACTTGCCAAGCTGACCAAGTGGTTATTTTAATCATGTGGAACAGCCCCCTTTTCATGGAAAATTTTCTACTCCAACACCTGTGGCCATTAAAGGAACCCTCACTCTTTTCTCCCCTGTGGTCCCAAGGGTCCACCTAGCCAGCCGCTGCCAGCCCAAGTAATTATTCCTGTTGCCCTTCCTCTCTGGCTCCTCATCCCTGTCTGGCCCAGCCCCTGCTAGCCCTCAGGCATAAGTGGATGCAGGGGAGCAGTTCTGAACCTTCTGGGAAGAATAAAGTGACCCAAGACCAGGATCACCCGCTGCTTTCTTCTGGAATCAGGTGTGACTCTGTCCTCATCTAGACACTGGAGGTAGTTCAGGCCCTCCGCTCCCTAAAGTGCCCCATGACCATTTTAAGGAGGCCTTGTAGCTCACTGGACCGTATCTCTGCAAGAAAATAATTCAGGGAAATTACATCAAGTTAAGAAGCCAACCATGGTGTGTATCCTGATTTCAGCCACTTAACACAGACTGTACGAAATTGCTTGGTGTAGAAAGGGGCTTCAGATGTGTTGTAGTTGATCTTTTATGCATGAGACTCTGCTCCTCTGGTGGCTCAGATGGTAAAGAATCTGCCTGCATGCAGGAGAGCTGAGCTCAATCCCTAGGTTGGAAAGATCCCCTGGAGTAGGAAATGGCAACCCACTCCAGTATTCTTGCTGGAGCATCCTGTGGACCAAGGAGCCTAGAGGGCTACAGTCCATGGGGTTGCAAAGAGTTGTATATTACTGAGCGACTAACACTCTTACTTTTTCTTTTGTGGTCATTAACAGGGCTTCCCAAGTGGTGACAGTTAGTGGTGAAGAACCCACCTGCCAGTGCAGGAGACCTAACAGAACTAACAGTTCAACCCCTGGGTCAGGAAGATCCCCTAGAGGAGGGCACAGCATCCTACTCCAGTATTCTTGCCTGGACAATCCCATGGGTGGAGGAGTCTGGTGGACTACAGTTCATAGTGTCGCAAAGAGTTGAACATGAAAAGCAATTTAGCAAGCACACACCCAAAGTCATTAACATGTGCAGTAGCAATTTAAAAAATTGAAAGCAATGCCCAAGTCAATGAGAAAATTAGGGACTTTCAAAACAATGAAAATTTCCCTTAATATTATTCAAATGTGGAACCAGAGGTAAGACTCATACTTAATGTATCCTTGTATGGCCCATAATAACACCCAACATGCCTAGCACATAATAGTTACCTATAAATGTTTTTGGATAAATGAATGAATTGTGCCATCTAGAATATATGAGACTTCACTTTTTACTCATTAGTCAAGTTCTAGAGAATATCAAGCATAGTTTCAATGACAATCAGAGGAGGTATTAAGGTAACTCAATCTCTTAATGTTCTCCTTGACTCAAACTTTTCAGTTCAGTGCTTGCTAGAATTTCACTCCTCTGCCAGTTCAGTACGTGTGAGAATAACATCTTTATTGATGGGTCAGGAAGGAGCAAGGTGACAGTGTAGAAGCAGGCCAGGTAGCTATAGCTGTGGGGTTGAGGGGGAGCTGTCTGACAGTAACTTCTCTGGTACCTAGGTCCTCAATCTGAAAATTCCAAGCACTTTTCGGGATGAGTTTATTAAAAAGCTTCAAGTCCCACTTCAAGGGGAAATGTAAGTTGGAGCCCCCTTGTCTCCATTTTGCAAAAGAGTAAAGACCTAAAGAGGACATGTGATTTACAAAGGACACCTGGAGAGTCGGTTGTTGTGTTCAGTTGCTTCAATCTTTCCCAGCTTCAGGGTCTTTTCCAATGAGTTGGCCAAAGTATTGCAGCTTCAGTTTCAACATCAGTCCTTCCAATAAGTATTCAGGGTTGGTTTCCTCTAAGATTGACTGGTTTGATCTTCTTGCTGTCCAAGGGACTCTCAAGAGTCTCCTCCAGTACCACAGGAGCAAAGCCAGAATCAGAACTCAGGTCTCCAAGGATCCTTCTACTATAACAAGTTGCTGCCTGGGATGACTTGGGTGAGTCTGACCAAACACAGAAGTCCTTTCTGTAATTAGCATTAGTTTTAGTTCACCAAAGGAATATTGAAATAGAAAAACAAAACTGGAGAGCTCTCACTTCCTAATTGTAAAACTTACTCGAAGCCTACAGTAATCAAAACAGAATGGTACTGGTATAAGGATAAACATACAGACCAATGGAATAGAATTTAACTAAAATAACCCAGAAATAAATTTATACATCCATGGCCAATTGATTTAATTAATCAACAACATGAAAAGATGCTCTACATCATTAGTACTTAGGGAAATGCACATAAAAACCATAATGAGATACCACTTCACACCAACTAGGGTATAGGCTATAAAAAAACACTCTGAAAATAGATGTTGAAGAGGATGTGGGAAAATTGGATCTATTGTATATCACTGGTGGAAATGTAAAATGGTTCAGCTTCTGTGGAAGGTAGCACAGTGGTTTCTCAAAAAATTAAACATAGAATCACCATGTGGTCCAGAAATTCCATTTCTAGATAGATATATGCCCAAAATAATAGGAAACAAGTATGTGAACACACATGAATGTTCTCAGCAGCATATTCACAACAGATAAAAGGTAGGACAACCCAAATATCCATCAACAGAATGGATAAATAAATGTGGTTATACTTACAATTGAATATAATTTAGTCATATAAAAAATAATGGTGTACTGATACATACTACATTGTGGATGAACCTTGAAAACATTATGCTGAGTGAAACAAGCTAGGCAAAAAAATGACGTATTGTACAATTCCCTTTATATGAAACACTCAGAATAGGTAAATCTATAAAGACAAAAAGCAGGTTGGTAGTTGCCAGGGATTTAGGCAAGGGGGCAGGGAGGACTAACTGCTTAATGGGTAAGAGATTTTCTTTTAGGGTGATGAACATGTTTTAGAACTCGATAGTGGAGAGAGTCATGGTTGCAGAACACTGTGAATGTACTAAATGGTACTGAATATACACCTTAAAATAGTTAATTTTATGTTATGTGAATTTTTCCTCAATTTTTTAAAAAAGGCGTTAATTCACTCCGAGAGTCATTAAGAAAGGAAAATATGTAAGCCTGCTGTGTGCTTCTTATGGAGCAAATAACTATTTGACTGACAACTTTTCACATTCTTACCAGTGTGTCGGGGAAAAAGTCACAAGTATTTTCTGGAACATGCAGAGTTGTGAAACCAATGCCCAGAGTAAACTGAAATTATTAACTGATGGAGCCCCAGAGGCCAATCTAGCTAGCTAGCTGAGAGTTCCCTTCTAACCATCTGCGGCCCTGCCTCCAGTCCAGGCATTGTCCCTTTCCATCGAGCCACAGACACTTTCCCTCTTTTACAAAAATTTAACTTTCCAGTGGGATCCTGGGTGGGGGATATGATGGGATGACAGGGGGATATTCTAGGGACTGAGCTTCACCACATGGCAGGTTGTCGGTGATTGGAGAGTTTTGCCCACAGACTGAAATCTCCTAGAAGTCCAGGCATAGGAGGCTGAAGCATTTGCTTGAAGAGACACTTGGAACAAAGTCTGGGGCCAAATCTGATCTGAAACCCATCGCCAGTCAGGTGTCTTAATGGGGTTCAGAAATCAGAAGCAGAAATGTCTGTGATGATGCTGACAGGAAGCAGACAACTGCTGGATGGACCAGCCTGGCAGAGGATGAAGGGAGGAATCAGGGTCCTGATGTGAGCTGGGTAAGTCAGGACGGGATGCTGAGTAGAAGAATGGGAAGTTGGACCTGAAAGAAAACAGCACTGTAGATGCCTGGAAAGACCTCAGGAAATCATGCCCAGACATCAAGCCAGCTCTGGGTAAACAAGACTGATGCTCCCTCACCTTGGTGGTTCCATCCAACAAATGACAAAGTTTATAGGATTATTCTTCTGCACTGGTTTCCACAGGCATCCAAGAGCAATCTGTCTGTGCCTTTAGGGCCCAACTGCAAGCTGTTATGGGCTTCCTGGGTGGCGCTAGCAGTAAAGAACTCGCCTGCCAATGTGGGAGACATAAGACACTTGGCTTCAGTCCCTGAGTCCAAAAGATCCCCTGGAGGAGGACATGGCAACCCACTCCAGTATTCTTGCCTGGAAAATCCCATGGAGAGAGGAGCCTAGAGGGCTACAGTCCATACGGTCACAAAGAGTTGGACGTGACTAAACAGACTTAGCATGCAGGTGGGCTGTTATATGCAGAGTACATCATGAAAAACACTGGGCTGGAAGAAGCACACGCTGGAATCAAGATTGCCGGGAGAAATATCAATCACCTCAGATATGCAGATGACACCACCCTTATGGCAGAAAGCAAAGAGGAACTAAAGAGCCTCCTGATGAAAGTAAAAGAGGAGAGTGAAAAAGTTGGCTTAAACCTCAGTATTCAGAAACGAAGATCAGGGCATCTGGTCCTATCACTTCATGAGAAATAGATGGGGAAACAGTGGAAACAGTGTCAGGCTTTATTTTTCTGGGCTCCAAAATCACTGCAGATGGTGACTGCAGCCATGAAATTAAAAGACGCTTTCTCCTTGGAAGAAAAGTTATGACTAACCTAGACAGCATATTCAAACGCAGAGACATTACTTTGCCAACAAAGGTCCGTCTAGTCAAGGCTATGGTTTTTCCAGTGGTCATGTAAAGATGTGAGAGTAGGACTGTGAAGAAAGCTGAGAGCTGAAGAATTGATGCTTTTGAACTGTGGTGTTGGAGAAGACTCTTGAGAGTCCCTTGGACTGCAAGGAGATCCAACTAGTTCATTCTGAAGGAGATCAGCCCTGGGTGTTCTTTGGAAGGAATGATGCTAAAGCTGAAACTCCAGTACTTTGGCCACCTCATGCGAAGAATTGACTCATTGGAAAAGACTCTGATGCTGGGAGGGATTGGGGGCAGGAGGAGAAGGGGACGACAGAGGATGAGATGGCTGGATGGCATCACTGACTCAATGGACGTGAGTCTGAGTGAACTCCGGGAGTTGGTGATGGACAGGGAGGCCTGGTGTGCTGTGATTCATGGGATCGCAAAGAATCGGACACGACTGAGCGGCTGAACTGAACTGAACTGAGGCTGTTATAGATATTTATGGACATAACTAAATCTCTTGCTTGCTCTAAGCCCCCTTTGGCCAGATGAGTCTGATTAATCTTTGCTTTCCTCCACAAAGCTGAATATAATGCCTTATTCTGAGAGGGCACTGATATAATGTCTATGGATGATTATCATGGACAGATTTTGTCTTCCAGCAAGCTTTCACTGGGAAAGCATGACATGAACCACATATGAGTCTGCAGGGGTATCAAACATAGAAGCCCCTGGAATGGGCTGTGACCTCACTGGTCCAATTCTAATTGTTTACTTCCTTCTCCATGGTGATTGGTTCAAATGTGTGATTCGAGCAGAACCAATCAGAATCCTCTCATGAGCTTTGACACATGAACTCTGGAAGATATCTCAAAAAGACTGTAAACCCTCCAATTAAGCTTTATTCTCTAGTCATGCTGTTTTCAAAACCACCAGCCGGATTAATTCAACATGCTTAAAGCCTAAGATTGGCCACTCTGGCGGCTTCTTGTCTCATCCAAATTAAATTCCTGTGACCTAACCCTTCTTATTGCTAGCATCACACTTTTATTTTGTTGTCCACTGAGTTGGATAACATAATGAAAGAAAATATACTCATACAAGACAAATAATTTCATTAATATGCACTACTAAACACAAAGATGGCAACATAGCCCTAAGCCATCTGTTTGTAGATGGGTGATACCACCACGAGGGAGTTCAAAAAGTGCTTCCAAGAAACGGTTAGAGAGGTTCAAGACAAGTGCGTTAAAGCAAGTTCCTAAGTGCTTCCGTATAAAAGTATGGGGTGTATGAGGGTCACATATTTAAAACTGAGGACCACCTGGTTGAATTGACATTTATTTACATAATTTTTAAAAATTTCTTCACCTGAAAATGATGCATAGAAAAAAATTATGCATAGACTATCCAGTGTTCTCTTTTGTGCAACTTGTGCAATTCATGGTAAATGTCTTCAACCTATTGTGATCCTTCAGTGGAGGTGGAAAGGAAAACAGAGGGAGGATAGGATGTGACACACAGAGGTGAGTGGGGAGGGAGACCTGGCCACTCATCAGCTGTGTCCTCTGTGCTGGAGGTTGAGGTCATGGGCTGGGCTTGCCTGACCCCGCAATACAGCACTGCTTCTATCTCCCATAGGACATAGGGCAAGTCATTTCTCACTGAGTTCACCATTCCATCAGAGAAGGAATTCCTGGGCTCTCCAGCATAATTCTAGGGCTTGGTGGGGTGGAAGGTACTAAATAAAGCTTTTTCTGATGGAACCTGAACTGGAGAGTCTCCTGATGCAGGGGCGTCTGGCAGAGTGGAGGGCAGGGCTGAGGCATAACCCTGACCACGAGGATAAGGAACAGATGGCAGTCTGAACCATCAGAACCACACATACCTTCCCCTCCCTTGATTCCAGAATGCAGGGGCCTTGGGCTGGTCACTGAGATGGAAGCTGCAGAAACCAACCAGTCGAAGTAAATGACCAAGGTCTTCTTTCAGTCACCACTGAAATTAAAATATAACAGAAAAAAAAGAGGATTTTGTAGGAGGGTATGAAAAACTCGGAGACTTCTTCCCAAAAGTATAACAAAAAGGTAACTAGAAAATAAGAGATAAGAGATATTTAGACTATCAATTTAGGATGTTTAATATCCAGTTAATAGAAGTTCTAGAGGGAGGGAATAGAGAAAATGGGAAAGGGTAGAAATTAGTCAAGAAATAAATACATGCATTTTCTGCAGAAGTAAAGGAGATGAGTTTCTGGATTGACAGCTTATTGATTGATTGTCCAAAACAATGAATGAAAAGACATACTAAGAAATATCACCGTGAAGTGTTCCACCAATGGATATAGAGATTCCTAATAGCTCCCAGAGAGGAAGCAAGAAAAGGTCCCATTCAAAGACTCAGGAATCAGATTGGTATCTTGAGAGGTCTGACAGCTTCCCTAAACTAGAAGACAAAGGAGCAATCTCTTTAAAATTCTTTTTTTTTTTAAGAAGAAAAAAAGACTTTCAATCTAGAATTCATTACCTTACGAACTGAAAAATATACCTTTTCTCAGGAAGGTAATTGGAGAAGGAAATGGCAACCCACTCCAGTGTTCTTGCCTGGAGAATCCCAGAGACCGGGGAGCCTGGTGGGCTTCCGTCTATGGGGTCGCACAGAATTGGACACAACTGAAGTGACTTAGCAGCAGCAGCAGCAGCAGCAGGAAGGTAGTGAAGGAGATTCTCTAGCAAGACAAAGGAGTAAACCATGAAAGTGGAGGACACAGGATCTAGGAAACAGGGTAACAAATGCAATATTTTTATTGTCAGAATAATCCCTGGTTTGTTTCACTCAAATATTACAATTCTATTGGAAGGATGAGAGAGAAAAAGTAAAAGGGAGAGTAGTGTAAAGTTACTAAGTTCTCATTTGACATATGAAGAAGCCATTAGACGATGTCTAAAATTGATAAAGACATAGCAACATAAACACATTATTCAGAAACAGAGAGGCAAATGGCAGCACCAGGGTTTAGCAGTCGTTTGGTTGCCTTTGGGAAGCAGAACTGGACAAGGGACAAGGATGGGAAGGAGAATGGGGAGGCCGATTGCAAGAAAATAGTTTTGTTGTTAAACATGCTTTTGTAACTGATTTAAAATAGAAAAACTGTGCACATATTACTTTGATAAAAAAAATTTAAAAATAAATTCTGAGACTCAAAAGCGTCAAGTTCACGTGTGAGCTAGGAACACAGTCAAGCAAGGAAGTCCCAGGGGCGTGGAGAGAAGTGTGGTTCTTCCCTGTCTACCCAATCCTCTGGGTAGGAATGTCTCTGGCTGCTGCGGGGCTCCGGGCTTGGGAACAGCAGGCTCCACGTCGCTGTCGCTGTCGCTGTCGCTGGGCGGGGGAGACACTTTCTCCAACAGACTAAGCGGGGACAGCAGGGAGCGTCCTCTATTTACCCCGCCCAGAGCACCCTCCGCAGAACGTTCGGGAGCCTCTGGGAACCCTCGCCGCCCTCCCCCTGCCCCGCCCNTAGCACGTCTCATCCCTGGACCGAGGCCCCAGCCCTTTGGGAGCCTCTGCTGGGTCCGTCTTGGTGAGGCCTTCCTCCCAGCTTCCTCACCTCTTCCTCTCCCCTCCCGCGCCTCCCAGGCTCCTGCTCTGGCTCCAAGGGTCTGCTGCCTGTGTGCCGCCCCTTTATCTTGTCTCCCCGTTTCCACCACTATCAGCTACTATCTGGCTCAATTCCACCCGGCGGTGGGCAGGGCAGGAAGCCGGCGTGACTCTCCTCTTTGCTCTCCATCCTCTTCCTTCTCCAGAGACAAAAGCAAAAACAGCCTGTTAACAGATCTGCCATTTCCCTCGGCTCCTTGACTTCATTTCCCACTCATTTTTTCACAGCCTCCACTTTTCCACCACAGGGTCCAGGGCCATCACTTCCTCCCGCCTGTCTGCCTGGGCCACCCCCTCCCAAAGCCGCCTGCTCCCCTTATCCTTTCTGAGGTCAGCCCGACCCGAGGTAGCCGACTGGTCGTCTGCAAGGATGGGGCAGGATGGCACTCTGGCCTGCCTCTTGGACCGCTAGGCTGTGACTCCGACTGTAACCACAGGAGGATTTTGTTTCGTTTTGTTTTTGGTCAAAGAGCATCATGCGTCCATTTATTATGCCAGCATTCACTCAGACGTTCACTGTGTGCTTCCTACACTGCTGCTGGACCCCCGGAGAGGAGCAAGATGAGACCTTGGCCTCTAACAGCTTGGGGAGTCGGCAAGTTGCTGGGCCGAGTTAAGTGCTCCATCCAGTGCTTGGTAGGACTTACTAAGTGCACCCAAGCACTCTGAAAACTCAGACAGGGAAAGATAGACGCTCACAAGGAGAGTGGGTGCTCGTCAGCACCTCATCTGTACCAGGAGCTGGGTTAAGCCCTTGTGTTGTTGCCTCGTTGCATCCTGGTCCTCTCGGCAAACCTTTGGGCAGGTGTGATGATCATCACCAATTTTCAGATGAGAGACTGAGGCTAAGTTGTGGCTGGTGAGTTCAGCATCTGGGTTCATAGCTGGAGCCCCGCTTTACTTGAAGACCCAGAGCAGGGCTCCTTTGCACAGTCTTCAGCCCGCCCCTCATGCCACTTGGTCTGTATCGCATGCTGGTGGAAGAGTGATCGCCAGAGAAATCTCTGGCTTGAGAAAGAGATTAATTGCAAAAATAATAGACGCTGAATTGCCCTGGGTCTCAGTTTTCCTCATCTGCAAAAGGGCTGATAACAGTACCCATCGCTTAGGTTCGTTGTGAGCTTTAGGGGAACAGTGTGCATAGCGTGCTTATCATAGGGACTGGCATGCAGTAAGTAATAGCCATGAGTATTTTTGTAAACAGAATATCAGGAGGTGACTTAGGAAGTGGACTGTCAGGGCTGATATAAATTTTGTATCTATTTTCCAACGGCAGATGTCCTGGGGCTTGTCATCTCAGACCTAGAGGATCTGGACTGAACAGTGCCCCAGAGGCTGTATTTCCATTTTCTCTTGAGTTTACTCTGAGTCTCCCCCGTGCTCAAACAGCTTGTTACTTTCAAAGTCCTTGAGTCCTTCAAAAGCCTGAGCCCCTTCTCTTGTGTTTATTGAAATTCAATTTTTTCCTTTTTCCCTTGTGGCAAAATACCCGGTGGCTCAGTGATAAAGTATTAGCCTGTAATGCAGGAGACCTGGGTTCGATCCCTGGGTTGGGAAAATCCCCTGGAGGAGGCCATGGCAACCCACTCCAGTATTTTCATCTGGGAAATCCAGTGGACAGAGGAGCCTCACGGGCTACCGTCCGTGGGGTCACAAAGAGTCGGACACCACTGAAGCAACAGAGCGCACAAGCAGGCATGCACACATCACATAAAGTTGACCATTTTAAGCGGGCAGTTCAGTGGCATTTTGTACATCTGCATCACTGCACCACCGCCCCCACCTTCCACCTCCAGAACTTTCTCATCATCACAAAGCACAACTGTGTCCCCGTAAGCAGTGACTCTCCCGCCTCCAGCCCCCAGCCCCTGGCACTCTCCTCTCTGTCTCTATGAACTTGACAGCTTTAGGTGCCTCATATAAGTGGGATCATGCAGTATTTATCCTGTCACGTCTAGCCTATGTCACTCAGCATAAAGTCCTCAAGCTTCAACCTCAAGGTTGTCATACCGGATCTTGTTGTGGTACATGGGATCTTTAGTTCCCCGACCAGGGATCAAACCCAGGCTCCCTGCATTTGAGAGCCTGGAATCTTAGCCACTGGACCTTCCTTCCTTTATAAGACTGAATACTATTCCACTTAGGAACTTCCCTATAGTTCATACAGGCAAGCAGATAAAGAATCTGCTTGCAATGCAGGAGACCCAGGTTTGAGTCCTGGGTTGGAAAGATCCTCTGGAGAAGGGAATGGCAACCCACTCCAATATTCTTGCCTGGAGAATCCCATGGACAGAGGAGCCCGGTGGGTTACGGTCCATGGACTTGCAAAGAGTCAGACAGGACTGAATGATTGTATGGAAAGGCCATGTTTTTGTTTTCCTATGCATCTCTTGATGGACATTTAGGTTGTTTCCACCTTTTGGCATCTGTGATTAACGCTGCTTTGAACATGGTGTACAAATATCTGTTGCTGGATCAAATGGTAATTTTATGTTTAATTTTTTGAGGACCCATCATACTGGTTTCCACCATTTCACACTCTACCAGCAATGCACAGGGGTCTTTTTAAAAATTTTATTTATTTTTTAATTGAAGGATAATTGGTTTATAGAATTTTGTTGTTTTCTGTCAAACCTCAACATGAATTAGCCATAGGTATACATATATCCCCTCTCTTTTGAAACTCCCTCCCATTTCCCTCCCCATCCCACCCCTCTAGGGTGATACAGAGCCCCTGTTTGAGTTTCCTGAGCCATACAGCAAATTCCCGTTGGCTATCTATTTTGCATATGGTAATGTAAGTTTCCATGTTACTCTTTCTACACATCTCACCCTCTCTTCAGCTCTCCCCATGTCCATAAGTCTATTCTCTATGTCTGTTTCTCCATTGCTGCCCTGCAAATAAATTGCTGCCCTGCAAATAAATTCTTGATTTCTCCATAACCCTCACCAACCACCTCAGGACACAATTTACTTTTTACAGGTGGGAGTGTACATCTGATTGTTAGGAAATTCTTTTTGTCCCAAGTTCAAATCCTCTAGTACCTTTTTTGCTGGCCTAGTGACTCAGTGGTAAAGAATTCGCCTGCCAATGCAGAAAACGAGGGTTCAGTCCCCGGGTCGGGAAGATCCTTTGGAAGAGGAAATGGCAACCCACTTCAGTATTCTTGTCTGGGAAAGCCTCTGGAAAGAGGAGCCTGGCGGGCTACAGTCCATAAGGTTGTATGGAGTTGAGCAGGACTTAGAGGGTAAACAACAACAATAAGAACCCTTTACACCTGTCCTTGGTTCCCAGCCAGTCTAACTCTGCTCCTTCTTCCCCTGGGTATTCCTTCAGCAGCCTGGGGCAGCCCCTGCCCAGCGGTCAGCACGCTGACCCACCCCATGCCTGCTGGCTCCCGGCCCACCCTGCCGGATGCTGACACGAGGTTCCCGTGCTGACTGCTCCTGGGCCCCTCCTGCCCTTGCGTGGGCACAGACGCCGACAGGACCGGGGGATGCCACTCCCTCTCTCAAAGAGGGTGAGTTATTGGAGGGAACGCTGGCTCCCTGAGGAGTTAAATCATCCCTTGACTCAGACAACAGCCCTTTGCCCCCCTGGAGAGCATCACTCATCCCGGCACCCGCGGGACCAGGCTCTGTGTCAGAGGAAAGTGCCGCTCCCTTTCCCCTCGCCCAGAAGCTCATCCATCATCCCTATTAGAATTTCGGCTCCTCAGATTAGACACGGAACAGCTGGCTGAGCCGGGGCTCCCCGGGGCTCCGGGAGTATGCTCTGGGAAGCTGGAGGGGATGCCTCAGAGGACAGGGGACCCCAGATGCCAGGACTCATCCCTCCAGGCCAGCAACTCCGCCACTGCTGGACCCTGTGAGACAGGAGGACTTCAGGCTCGCTGTCCCCGAGGACTTGAATGGCCGTGGGGAGAGGACCTGGGGAGCCCGAGAGTGGGCTGCGGCAGCCGTGGTCTGTGTGTGACGTGGTCACCCTGACCCTGGGCCTGCACTGGTCATGCCCAGGTTCAGTAGCTCTTGGATAAATGTTGCAAAACTCTGCCCTGGCGGGAACTGCAGACATGTTTTCTCACTTACTTTTCACCAGCTCTTTGATGGAGGTGTTAGTTGCCCGTTTCACAGATGAGAAAGCCAAGGATTGTGAGGTTATATGACTTGCTCAAGGCCTCAGAGTCCGTGAGAGCCAGACAGGGGGTTTGAATCCAGATCTGGATGATCCAGCCCTGGCTTCTCTTTCTTGTCACAGATAACCCCCCCAGTATTTTTATGGTCCTCAGAAGTAGTGCAGTGGTCTAATTCTGGGGGCAGAAAAGTCTCCCCAGGCTGTGCTGACATTGAGTTCGTCTTCAGCCATTCTCCAGGCTGTGCTGTCCAAGTAAGTTACATGTTATTAGTGTGTGAAGCTATTCTTAAGCTTCTAAGTTCTTCTGCTGACTTTAGAAAATCCTTCTCCAGTCTCCTGGGTGTCTGTTTCTACCATGTCTTAGATCCTGCCTGGGGACTTCCCTGGTGGGACTGGGGTTAAGAGTCCACCTTGCAATGCAGGGGACCCTGGTTTGATCCCTGGTCAGGGGAACCAAGATCCCACATGCCGCAGATGAGCTAAATTTGTGTGCCACAACTGCTGAAGCCCAAGTGCCACAAGTACGGGAGCCTGTGCAGCACCGATAGAGACCCTGTGTGCCAAGACTCAGTGAGGTCAAATGGATAAATATTAAAAAAAAGATCCTGCCTGGACTCGAGCTTCAAGCTTGAATGGGATGCGGCAGGGGATTAAAAACTGGGAAGATAGACAATGTCTTTTCTGAGGGCTGTGCCCTAGACCTCCCAAGTGACCTTAAGGAGGACAAGGAGTGGTCTCAATTCTAATAACAGCGACCACTCACCGAACCTCCACTGCGTGCTGGGTGCTTTTGTAGCTTGACCAGTCCTTACAATCATTCTGAAAGATACTCTTGTCCCCACTTTACAGGTGACAAAGTAGAGGCTCAGAGAAACTAACTTGTTGAGCTGTTAAATGCCTCAGAAGTGTACACTTGTTCTGACACATCACAGGCATTCTCACATGGCCTGAGGATGCCTGCATGGATGAAGACTGCCCCTGGCCAAAGGCCCTGGCCAGAAGACCCTGATGCTGGGAAAGATTGAAGGCAGGAGGAGAAGGGGACGACAGAGGATGAGATGGTTGGATGGCATCACTGACTCAATGCATGTGAGTTTGAGTAAACTCTGGGAGTTGGTGATGGAGAGAGAGGCCTGGCGTGCTGCAGTCAGGGGGATGCAAAGAGTCAGACACGACTGAGTGGCTGAACTGAACTGAAAGGCTTAGCGAGGCTGAATTGCTGCACCATCTGGAGCAGTCAAGTCAGACCAAGGGTAGGGTCTGCACAGGGGCTGGAAGAGCTTGAGCATGGCTATGGCTCCTCCTTGACCACTGATTTCTTGTGCTTCCTTGTGGCTTTGACAACCATCAGTTATGTCAACACAACACCTTACACGTGCTGAAAAAGTCACTACTTTGGGAAAATGTGCTTAGAGTGTAGAAGCCCTTTTGTTCTTCACAACCAGAGGGTCAGAGCCACTGTGATTATAGGGGGTCCCTTAAATCTCAGAGTTTCATTGGAAAGCTGGATCCAACTGTTCACCCTTGGGACTTGGAGTGGGGAAGACCCTCCTCAGTCCCCTCAGGAGAGCTTTCCTTGGAGCTATCCAAGGTCCTGCAAGTGCTTTGCCCACATGGTGCCTGTAATCAATTGGCCTCCGATCTTTCTGTCTGGGTCCTTGGCCTCTGGCCTTCCCTGACTTTGGGACCCACCCAACTTCACATTTCCCTGCCCATTCACTCGCTTTCTAGGTCCTGCTGATCTGAGCTCACAGGACCCAGTCCACCATGGCCTTGAAGCCCAGCCTTGAAGCCAGTCCAGGCCTCCCTCTTCACTTCCACTGTCCTTGCTGACAATCAGCTGAGCCCACTGTCCAGCACTGTGTGTCACTCCGTCCCTCACCTCCTCCCATGGACACTTGCTTTCCTGTGTGGTTGTTCCTTGGAATCTGGTCAATTTTCAAGACATACTCAATTTATTGATTTTGTCCTTTCTACTTCCCCGGCCACATAAGCAGACATTTATGAAAAGTTTCCTGGCTTTAGAGCAGTGGGGATATTCTTATTTAATAAAGCCCATGACTTGAGGAGGCCTGTGTCTCAGTCCTGTAACGTGGTTACATCTACTCTATGTATCTCGATACAAGAAATTGATTCTCCAAAGAGAACTGACTAGAAAATGAGCTTCCATTGAAAAGCTGCTTTGCTTTCTCGTGAGCACTGGAGCTCTGGTGTTCCGGTCTCAGCATTGCTCCTGACAAGCAGTGTGACCTTGGGCAAGTCATTTAAGCCATACACTCCTTCATGTCTCCTGTCATCCACTCACTTTCCTGTACAAGTTACTCATCATGCATCTCGCTCTTGGCGAGGTGCTGCGGATGCCGCAAGGAGAAAGATACAGTTTTTATCTTCAGGGAGCTTGCAGTGTAATCCAGGAGAACAATATGCACTTGGCTAAAATGTAAATAGTGTCAAAAATTATTTCAACAATAGAAGCGAAGTGCAGAGGGTACATGGAGGCCATATCCATCCTTGCTGTCCCATCTGCTTGGAAGGGACGCTTCCAAGCGTCCCTGTGAGTCACACCCAGACACTCGAGTGACTCACACCCTCCCTTCTACAGCTCTTTGGTCAATGTCCTATCATCAGCCAGCCCGTCTCTGACTACCCTATTTGAAGCAGGAACCCTGCCCCTGGCCTGGCACCTCCCTGTGTCTCTCTTTTGCTATTTTTTCCCCCATAGCACTTATCATCCCCTGGCAGGGAAGATTCCATCCATCTGTGAATTGGGGGGTTGCACTCATGATCCCAGTAGTGAATGGTGGCCCTAAAACATATGTATATATCTTAGCCCCAGAAGCTGTGAATGTGACCTTATTTGGAAAAAGAGTCTTTGCAGACATAATTAAGGATCTTGAGAGGAGGCCATTCTGGATTTACCTGGGTGGACTCTAAATTTAATGACAAGTATCCTTATAAGAGACAGAAGGGAAGACTCAGACAGAGGACAAGGCCACTTAAAGACAGGGGCAGAGACTAGAGTGACATGGACACCAGCCACGGAAGCTAGAGAGGTTGGGAAGGATGCTCCCCTGGAAGCTTCAGAGGGAGCATGGCCCTGCCGGCAGCTTGACTTCAGACTTCTGGCCTGCACGACCACGGGAGAATAAGTTTCTGTTGCTTTAAGCCACCAGGTTTGTGAACATTTGTTATGGCAGCCACAGAACATAATGCCATCTCTACATTGTTCCTATGGTCATCTTCATGGCAAATAGTCTGAAGCCTAAAGAAGAGTCAGGACTGAGAACATCATTCAACAATGCCTGCGTTTTCAAAGATTCACCAGCTATCTTCGTGGAAATAAACACTACTTGGGAAGGGGTGCATAAGTCACCCCTTATGCACCATGCTGGGGAAACGCGCAGAGCAAGAGGCTTTCTCTTGCTGTTCCCAGGGTGAAGAGAGAGAGGCATGGTTATCTGGCCCCACTGGGATATGGTCATCCACCAGCTTTGCCTCCAAAATAAAAGAGGGGTCACATTTTAATTACAGCATGGTTTGTAACAGAAAACAATGAGAAGGGGTCCAAACGTCTGTCAGTAAATCATTATATGAACCATCCTACATCCTTACTGTATAAAGTGGAAGTGTGAGTCACTCAGTTGTGTCTGACTCTTTGCGACCCTAAGGACTGTTGCCCGCCAGGTTCTTCTGTCCATGGGATTCTCCAGGCAAGAATACTGGAGTCAGTTGCCATTCCCTTCTCCAGGGGATCTTCCTAACCCAGGGATTGAACCCAGATCTTCTGCACTGTACGTGGATTCTTTACTGTCTGAGCCATAAGGGAATTCCTTACTGCAGAAACACCCATGTAAAGTCTGTATGCTACCTCTAGTCTATGAGGATGGTTCAGTTCAGTTCACTTCAGTCGCTCAGTCGTGTCTGACTCTTTGCGACCCCATGAATGGCAGCACGCCAGGCCTCCCTGTCCATCACCATCTCCCAGAGTTCACTCAGACTCACGTCCATCGAGTCAGTGATGCCATCCAGCCATCTCATCCTCTGTCTCCCCTTCTCCTCCTGCCCCCAATCCCTCCCAGCATCAGAGTCTTTTCCAATGAGTCAGCTCTTCGCATGAGGTGACCAAAGTACTGGAGTTTCAGCTTTAGCATCATTCCCTCCAAAGAAATCCCAGGGCTGATCTCCTTCAGAATGGACTGGTTGGATCTCCTTGCAGTCCAAGGGATTCTCAAGAGTCTTCGCCAACACCACAGTTCAAAAGCATCAATTCTTCAGCGCTCAGCCTTC
>SJYQ01018596.1:57926-69166 GCA_006410935.1 Redunca redunca
TTGCTGGCATATTGAGTGCAGCACTTTCACAGCATCATCTTTCAGGATTTGAAACAGCTCAACTGGAATGCCATCACCTCCACTAGCTTTGTTCATAGTGATGCTTTCTAAGGCCCACTTGACTTCACATTCCAAGATGTCTGGCTCTGGATTAGTGATCACATCATCATGACTATCTGGGTCGTGAAGATCTTTTTTGTACAGTTCTGTGTATTCTTGCCACCTCTTTTAATATCTTCTGCTTCTGTGAGGTCCAGACCATTTCTGTCCTTTATCGAGCCCATCTTTGCATGAAGTGTTCCCTTGGTATCTCTAATTTTCTTGAAGAGATCTCTAGTCTTTCCCATTCTGTTGTTTTCCTCTATTTCTTTGCATTGATCACTGAAGAAGGCTTTCTTATCTCTTCTTGCTATTCTTTGGAACTCTGCATTCAGATGCTTATATCCTTCCTTTTCTCCTTTGCTTTTCACCTCTCTTCTTTTCACAGCTATTTGTAAGGCCTCCCTAGACAACCATTTTGCTTTTTTGCATTTCTTTTCTATGGGGATGGTCTTGATCCCTGTCTCCTGTACAATGTCACGAACCTCATTCCATAGTTCATCAGGCACTCTATGTATCAGATACCTATTTATTGTGTTTTAACATCTGAAAATGGCTTTTATTGGTTACTAAATTACTGGTCAAATGGCAGTGTGACACTGCACTGAAGTCGCTCAGTCGTGTCCCACTCTTTGCGACCCCATGGACTGTAGCCCACCAGGCTCCTCCGTCCATGGAATTTTCCAGGCAAGAGTACTGGAGTGGGTTGCCGTTTCCTTCTCCAGGAGATCTGACCCAGGGATCGAACCCGGGTCTCCCACATTGTAGGCAGACGGTTTACTGTCTGAGCCACCAGGGAAGCCACAAATGACAGCGTACATTTGATGAATTGGACCCATAGATGGCAGAATGGGACCATTCAGTTCATATTCTTTTTCAGCTACTCGAGAACATTCCCTGTTTCCAAATATACCCATTGTTGTTTAGTTGCTAAACAGAGAATCCATGAGATTCTCCAGGTAAGAATACTGGAGTGGGCTGCCATTTCCTCCTCCAGGGGATCTTCCTGACCCAGGGATTGAATCCATGTCTCCCAAACCGGCAGGCAGATTCTTTACCACTGAGCCACCTGGGAAGCGCTAGAGGCCTGTGAATCCACTGAAAAGGCCTCTGAGGACGCGAGCTCAGCTGCTGGCCTTGGGGAGGGCCCTAGACTGAGCAGTGTTTCCAGGGGATTTTCATTTCATCTGCGTGTTTCGTTCTTTTTCAATGACTTGAACCATTTTTAAAAGTTCTGTTATTTAAATAAAAAAGAATGAGAAGAAAGGTGTTCAGCTGAGGGTGTGACTTTGGGGTCACTCGGGCCCCGTAGCTGGAGGGGGTGGGCAGCGGGTGGGAGGTGGGGTCTGCGGCTCTCTGCACCTCCGGGCTCACAAATGCAGCTGTGACTGCTGCTGCTGCTTTCCGGTTCCTTGTCATCCTGACGGGGCCTTGATGTGAGATCTGTGAACAGACACAGTCCTAGAACCTAGTGTTCCAGACAGAGAGTGCTGCGCAGGCAGACTCCGAGGGACGCGTCCTTTCATGAGGAACAGCCGGCCACAGGGCGCCCAGCCCGGCCCGGCCCAGCCCACCTCTGAGGCCACCCAGGTTCAGAGTGGAAGCATCCCCAACCAACTGTGGAGTGGTGGGTGCAGACCCAGTGGCCACAGCAGGTGTCTTGGGAGAGAAGGATGCCACGTGCCACCCTGTTCCCCTCCCTCACCCTCCGCCCCCACGGTCAGAAAAGGAGGCAGCCTTTCACCTCTCAGAGAGGCAGAGGTTAATTCCAAAAGCACAGGACACCTGGGACCAGAAAAGTTCTCTAGGGAGGGGAGAAAGAACCCAGATTGTCATATGGAGGAGAATCCTAAAATGGCATGTAAATTCAGTCAGTTCAGTTCAGTTCAGTTCAGTCGCTCAGTCGTGTCTGACTCTTTGCGACCCCATGAATCGCAGCACGCCAGGCCTCCCTGTCCATCACCAACTCCTGGAGATCACTCAGACTCACGTCCATGGTGTCAGTGATGCCATCCAGCCATCTCATCCTCTGTCGTCCCCTTCTCCTCCTGCCCCCAATCCCTCCCAGCATCAGAGTCTTTTCCAGTGAGTCAACTCCTCGCATCAGGTTTGTAAATTAGTTATTATTTTTCAGTGCAAAGGGTAAAATAAACTGAGAGGATAACCAGCACAGACTTTTTAGGGCTCCTTCAGGGAACAAATGAGTCTCATTTGTAACCAATGCTGTTAAGCCAAATGATACAATGCTGAAAAAAAAATTACATTTGCCTTGCTTCCTACTTCTATGCATTAGTACTTTTCCTGGCAAATGCTGCATCTTCAGAATTAAAAGGGCAATCAGGTCAGAACTGTCACAGTCAAGAGGAGTCTAAGGAAACTTGAATAAATGTAACATGGCATCTTTGATGGGATCCTGGCACAGGAAAAGGACATTAGGTGAAAACTAAGAAAATCTGAATAACTGTGGGCTTCAGTGAATAATAATAAGGCACGAATATTAGTTCTTTAATTGTACCAAGTGTATCATATTATGTAAGAGGTTAACAAAAGGGAGGGAGTATGTGAGAACTCTCTGTCTTAGCAACCTTTTTGCACATCATCTAGATTCTAAATTTAAATTCTAATTTTAGATATCCTAAAATTTTAATTTTTAATTTTTGTTGTTGTTAAAATAAATCAGGCCTGCTGCTGCTGCTAAGTCACGTCAGTCGTGTCCGACTCTGTGCGACCCTGTCCCTGGGATTCTCCAGGCAAGAACACTGGAGTGGGCTGCCATATCCTTCTCCAATGCATGAAAGTGAAGTCGCTCAGTTGTGTCCGACTCTTTGCGACCCCATGGACTGCAGCCCACCAGGCCTCTCCGTCCATGGGATTGATTCTCCAGGCAAGAGTACCGAAGTGGGGTGCCATTGCCTTCTCCAAATCAGGCCTGGCCTGGTTTAATTGGTGTTCATGCCAAATGGAGTTTGCAAGTGATAGTAGGGGTGAGTGGAAATCAAAGTTAGGGGGTTTATGTAGATTTGTTGAAACTCATCGAGCCATACATTTAAAATTCATCAATTTTACTGTATTTTAATAAACTGGTTTTTTAAAGGGGATAAAGCCACGAAGTTTAGGGGGTTTACAATGAGTTTATTTGAAGTAAGATTTGTGGGTGATTTGCTGTAGAATTTCTTCCCCACTGTCCCAGTTGACCCTTAGTTCAACTGTATGAGATACTATTATTCCCATTTCACAGATGCACCAACCAAGCTCAGAGAGGTTATATGGCTTTTTGACATCACCCTCCCCACTCCAGCTGGTGCTTTATTTACTCCTGTAATCTGGATAATTTCCCAAACTTGCCTTGTCTCTTCGTGTGTCAGCGTCTTTGCCAAGCACTCACTCCCTCTTCTTTTCTGCCCGCCAAATTGTCCAGTGTCTCCCACCCTCTAAGGACGGACTCAGACCTCACCTCCTTTGAGAAGCCTTCCTGGACACTCCCGTGTAACAGCCACTCCATACTCGGTGCTCTCTCTGACCGGCCCCCCCGCCCCGCCCCAAATTCTGTCGACTTCTCTGTCCTCTCATTGGAGTGGGAGCAACTTGATGGCTGGGACAGTGCCTTTTCCTCTTTGAATATACTGTCTGACTGGGGCCTGGCCAGGCCCGGCTGGGGAATCACTTGCATTAAACTGAAACTAATATGAAACAGCGTTAATCTGCTCAGGCTGCCACAGCAGCAGCCATGTTTCCTCACGCTTCTGGAGACAGGGAGTCCAAGAGCACGCTGTGGGCAGGGTCGGTTCCTCCTAAGGCCTCTCTCCTTGGCGTGCAGATGGCCGTCTTCTCTTTGGGTCTGCACATGGTCTTTCCTCTGTGTGTTCCAGCTCTAATCTCCTCTCCTTATAAGGACACTGGTCATAGTGGATTAAGCCCACCCTAATGACCTCACTTAATTACATTGTTAAAGGCCCCATCTCCAGCTCCAGTCATATCCTGGGGTTCTGGAGCCAGTACTTCACCCTAGGAACTTGGAGGGGACACAACTCCATCTATAAGGAAACCAGGGCAGGCTGTGGGGTTGGACGTTGGTGGGGAAGCCACCACTAGGGTCCACCATTGAAAAGATGCAGTTAAGGGACTTCCCTCGTGATCCTGTGGTTGAGAATTGCCTTCCAGTGCAGGGGATGTGGGTTTGATTCCTGGTTAAGGAACTAAGAGCCCGCATGCCTTGGGGGCAACTAAGACAAGATGCAACTAAATAAATATTTTTTTGAATTAAAAAAATTTTTTTGGCCATGCCTCTTGGTATGTGGGATCTTAGTTATGGGACCAGGGATTGAATCCGTGCTTCCTGTATCAGGAAGCCCAGAGTCTTAACCACTGGACTGCCAGGGAAGGCCCCCCAAAATTAAAAAAAAAAAAGTTGCAGGTGACGTGTGGGCAAAGGCCTGAATATTTTTAGGCTAGAGTTACAAGGGCATTACTTTTATTCCAGGGCAAAGGATGCGGGAAAGACTTGTCTTTGGAAAATGATATGAGGTCTTGAGATGAAGGAGCTGTAAAGACACTTAAGTTTATGTATCTCCACTAATGACTGCTTCAGCCGGAAGAGGATCCAGCAGGCCTTTGGTCTGTGCTGTTTTCTGGCCTTGACCCCGCTATCGCTGTGCTCACAGTCTCCCTCTCACTCCTCTTTCTCTCGCTGTTACTTTTGCCTGTCCAGCCCACACAGCATGTAACATCTTCAAGGCCTTGCGCTCAGGGCAGGGGGAGGACCGGAATGGAATTTCAGACTAAACTTGCACTGGCCAACTACCTTCTCAAGGGCACAGTGACGTCTCAGGCAGCAGCTGCAGCTGTCGAGGACAGCCAGAAAGCCCCCGTGGCTTCTTTTGCAAAGAAAGGGGAGGTCTTGACAGACTGCCCACTCCAGGGAGGGTTCTGTGAGCCCTGTTCCCAAGGGCCCAGTCATCTAAGACCCTGGGAATGCACAAAGATGGGAAGCTGGCAACATTTCATAACGGCTGGTTTGTGCCATCAACACTGCTACATAGGGAGGCAGGGTTTGTTTTACCAGCATCAGTCCTTACAATGAATATTCAGGGGGTTGATTTCCTTTAGGACTGACTGTTTTGATCTCCTTGCTGTCCAAGGGACTCTCAAGAGTCCTCTCCATCACCATAGTTTGAAAGCATCAACTCTTCGATGATCAGCCTTCTTTATGGTCCAGCTCTCATATCCGTGGTGGCTCTTTATTATTTGGCACAGTACTTGCTGGTCCACAGAGTGGCCTCACACAGAGCTCCACATTTGATCCACATGCATCCAACCATCCGCATCCCCATCTTGCAAGAGAGGAAACTGAGGCTCTGCAAAGTGGCGTGACTCACCCAGGGTTGCCTACCTGGTATGGGGTGGCGTTCACATCTGGGAACAAGTCCCCTGGCTTCTGAGACTGGGCCCTGTGCCCGTGTGAGCTCATTTGAGCCCCTCACCAACCTCCACTGGAGAGGCTGGGGCTCCTCATTTCCCAGGTGGAGATGAGTCCCGGAGGACATGGAACCAATACCAACTCTGATGACTTCTGGTCTCAGGTGCTTTCTTCTCCACCACACCACCATACCTGGACAGGTGGGACCCAGTAGGGTTGGGGCTGAGTCCTGTCTTCCATGCAATCTGGCTGCTTGAGACAAAGCAGCTGGAAGCATAGGGGTGAGAGTGGAAGTGTACCCACTGGCTAGGGGACCAGGTCGTGCATCCCCTGAGTCAGGTGCCACGTCTTCTCAGTAAGCCAGGGACCGTGCTGGCAGCAGCCCTGGCCTGCATCTTTCCTTCCACCAGCACCTCTGGAAGGCTTGGTGTCATGGAAAAAGAGAGCATGAACTCAGGAGACAGACCACCTGAGTTCAAATGCTGACGCTGCCATAGCCTTGCATGCATTAATTAATTTCCCTGAGCCTCAGTTTTCCCACCTGAATGATGAAGGCTTCCTTGGTGTCTCAGATGGTGAAGAATCCGCCTGCCAATGCAGGAGACCTGGGTTCGATCCCTGGGTAGGGAAGATCCCCTAGAGAAGGAAATGGTAACCCACTCCAGTATTCTTGCCTGGGAAATCCCATGGGCAGAGCAGCCTGGCAGGCTACAGTCCGTGGGGTCATGAAAGTGTTGGACACGACTTAGCAACTAAACAACAGCAGAATGAAGAAGGCAGTGATGCCTACTTTGTAAGATTGCTTTGGAGATGAAAATGAGACATCATGTGTCAGTCAACCAGCACTGTCCCTGGAGTGTGGGAGACGCTTAGTAAGGGCAGCTACTGTGATGATGACTACCGCATGGGGCCAAGCACCCAATGTACAGTCCTGGGAACTGTGTAGGTGCTTGGGGCCCAGAACAAACTCTCTGGATGACGTGTGTGTGTGTGCACACCTGGCTTCCCTGCTTGCAGCCCGTGCGGCCAGGGCTGGGCAAGCATGAGGGTCACCAGCTGTGAAACCTTGGATGAGGTTACTTCAGCTAAGTCTCCTCTGCTTGTCTGCAAGATAGGAATAATAATAGAAGCACTTTCCTGGAAGGGTTGTGAGAATCAAATGAGGCCATGCATGTAGAGACTCAACACAAAACAAGCTTTATATATACATGTATTTGAATATGGATATAGATATAGATATATGGGCTCTCCGGTGGCTCAGGGGTAAGGAATATGCTTGTAGTGTAGGAGACCTGGGTTCGAGCCCTGGTCTGGAAGATACTTTGGAGAGCATGGCACCCACTCCAGTACTCTTGCCTAGAGAATCCCAGGGACAGAGAAGCCCGTCAGGCTGCGGTCCATAGGGTCGCAGCGAGTCAGACACAGCTGAAGCGAACAAGCAGCAGCAGCGCACAGATATCCACATGAAAGATCATTGTCGTCGTCACTGTTTCGTGTGTCAGCTCAGCCATCTCTGCCTGGACGTCCGTGTTGGAAGGACTAGGGACCTTGTCTCAGTTAGAGGAGAAGGAAAGGGCCATTACTGATCAGTGATGTGTGCTGAAAGTGGATGAGGGGCATAAAGTCCACAAGTTTCCTCTCTTGAAGTGGATCATCTCCAAGGTCCTGTTGGTGTAAAGCATGACTCTTTCCTACTTGGAATGTTAGTTGTCTTCTCCATCCATGAGGGACTTGGGCTGGCTGATCTCGGGATTCCTTTTTAGCACCATTACTCTAGGACCCCAGTGACCCCAAACATCATCCAAAGTGCTGCTCTCCAGAGAGCTGGCTGTAGTGGGGAACAGGAAAGAAGTCAGCTCCTGCTGGCCCCTGACTCTGGGGTGGGGTGGTGGGGAGGGTTGCAGAGAGGCAGCTCCGCACACAGCTCAGAGGGCGGCGCCTGGTCAGTAGCCGGGCTTCCCCCAGCCTGCACGTGCAGCCCCCTTCTCTGGTCCCAGCCTGGTGGGGACAGGCCGGTCCAGTCTCTCTGCTGTGCTCTCTGGCTCAAAGCAGTGCATCTGGGGAACTCTGTCCATGCCAGGTGGCCGTTGAGTCTGCTGGCGTGGCCATGAAACGCGGCACTCAGAGCTGCTCAGACCTAAGGAGCGGATGGACCTTGACCGCCAAAGGGGCCTGCGAACAGCCCTTCATCATCTTCCCAGAGGAAAGAGCCACTGAAAATTAAGCTGGAGAAGAGAACGAACATCTGCAGGGCTCCCCACTCTGTTGGCTCCATGCAGCTTCTCAGGATACAAAGACGACGACAAGGGGGCCATTGTATAGGAAATAAGACAAAATAAGACAAATTGCTTATTTTTTGGAATTTTTTTTTTAATGTCTGTTTCTTCTAACTTGACTATAAGCTGCAAGACAGTGAGAATATCCTTCATGCTGGTAACCAAAGTATCCCAGAATCTGGCAGTGTGCCTTACCTGTGGCAGACTCTCAGTAAATACCCATTAACTTAGTGGAACAATTACAATATTGCTGAGTAAAAATGGAAGTGTGATCAAGGTGCTGGGAGAAGGTAGAGGTCAAAGCCAGAGAGGTGACAATTAGACTGGGTTTTGAAGAATGAATAGGAGTTCATCCGGGAGAGACAGTATCACAGATTTTTTTTTCTTCAGTTAGATTTCAGGATAAACTTTCTGTTGGTGATGCTTATGAGACCCTTAAATAAGCTGTGATGGGAGGTGAAGGTGTGAGCCATAGGAAAGAATAAATGTCTTGAGGTTTCCACAATGGGGAAGAGAATTGATGGATGTTAATGGCTTGCTTTGTATGTACCCAGTGCTGTGCCAGGCACTTACAGCATGATATCTTATTCCTTCTAACCCTCCTATGAGATAGGCATTTGATAAATGGAGGTGCAGGCTTAGAGGCTTCCGTAACTTGCTCTGGGTCTGGGAGCTTGAAGGTTGAACTAGACCTAGCATTTTCCACACCCAAAACGCCTATTCTTTCGTGGGCAGGCTGGCCTTCCTTCAAAGCAGGGACCTGGTCACCTTAACCATAAACTAAATGAATTAAATGCCCCTCTAGAAATAGAGCCTTCTGCTAAAGCTCCAGGCTCCAAGGCCAGAGTTTGAAAATAAGCTCTAAGTCTTTCTCTTCCAAAAGAGAGAGAGAGAGAAAAAAAAAATCATCTATGCCTGTAGCTTTCCTGCTTTCCTTTCTCCCAGTTCACTCCTGTGGCCTCACTGTCCATCCCCCGGCTTGAGGACACTCAGAAGCTCCAGGAGGAGGCCTGAACTGTTTCATCCATCAAGACCTTGAAAGGACCAGGGCATGTTTGGGGGGCAGGATAGGGGCGAGCCTGGTTGTTCCAGAAGGGAATCACAGCCCGGAGGTCCCTAGCTCCATTCCCTGGAGCGGAGGAGGTGGTGGGGGTGGGAAGGGCTGGAGGGGCAGAGGAGAAGGGAAGATAAGCCAGCGGTCATTTGTCTTTTTAATTGGCTCAAATGCTCGGAGGAGAGAGGCGTGATTATCCCGGCTCTGGGCCTGGACAGGGTCCAAGCTCCAGGCCTCGGAGCAGGGGCTGTGCAGTATGGGGCTGCAGAGGGAGCCTGTGATCTGCCCTTCACCCGGGAGGGGTCCCCGGGGAGGGAGGGCGGCTCTGGAGATGGGCCGGAAGGCAGGAAAACCTGGTCAGAGGCGGCTTTTGCTTCTCCAGCATTTAAGACATTTTAAAACTAAGTCAGTGACTGAAATAGACATATTTTAAAGAATCCGTGGCATCTGAAGGCCCCTCCTAATTCATTCCTGTGCTTGTGGATGGAGCCTGTCAACCAGGCAGACCCAGTGGTGTCTGTAGGGAGGGAGCGTGCGGGAGGTGTTTGTGTGGAACTTGAACTTCCCTTTAATAAGGACAGAACAGACAGTGCTCAAGCACTGAGGATCGTAAGGTATGCCCTCCTATTTGCTAGCCCATTTATAGTCAGCAATGAATGAAGGTTAATTGCTCAGTTGTGTCCGACTCCTTGTGACCCCATGGACTGTAGCCTGACAGGCTTCTCTGTCCAAGGGATTGCCCAGGCAAGAATACTGGAGTGGGTTGCCATCTCTTTCTCCAGGGGATCTTCTTGACCCAGGGATCGAACTCAGGTCTCCTGCATTGCAGGCAGATGCTTTACCGGCTGAGCCACCGGGGAAGCCCATAACCAGCAATGCTGTTGCATTTATTGTTTGGGTCTCTGAAACAATCTGGAGAAAAAGGTAGGGCACGTACAAAAGGAGTACACCGTCCCACGTCACAGGTCGCAGATGAGGAAGCTTCAGCTCTGAGAGGTTTGGTAATGTTGCGAGAACACCCAGCTCTGCAGCTGGCACTCAAATCTGGGTCCTCGAATTCTGAATCTGTGGGCTGGCCCCCAGAGCTGTCCACCCAACAGAGGATCCACGCAGGTGGATGCCTGGCGTGGCCTGGTGGTCCCCAGTGATGGATGTGGGCACAGCTGCCAGGAACAGACAGCTCAGTTCAGGTTCCCAATCTGAGCACATCTCAGCCTGATGAGCTTTCTTGGTGGGAGGAGGATGCTCCCAGGGCAGGGAGGGAGGGGGTTCCCGGCAGCATGATTGGTCCGGAGAGGAAATGGTGAGGGCAGGGAGGGACAGCAAAAGATGGGGTGGTCTCAGTTAGTACCAGAGTATCCAGCTAACCAGGGCTTCCCTGGTGGCTCAGACAGTAAAGAATCTGCTTGCAATGAGGGAGATGCAGGTTTGATCCCTGGATCGGGAAGATCTTCCGGAGAAGGGAATGGCCATACTCACTCTAGTATTCTTGGCTGGAGCATCCCATGGACAGAGCAGCCTGGCGGGCTACAATTCATGGGGTCACAAAGAGTCAGACACGACTGAGGGACTCGAGCACACAGAGAACGAGAGCGGGGAACGAGAGCAGATTCAGCCTGTCCTGAGTCTGTATTTGTGGTGAGGGTCCTTGTGACGCTGAACGTTGCCTGTAATCCCTAGGCCTCCAAGATCTTTCCTCGAGGAGTTTCTACCGCATCCTTGACTAAAATGGAAAACCCGTTGGCTCAGTACGGTGAGGCCTGAACTGCCCAGACTGAACTGCCAGTCTCTGAACTCAAAGCAAAGGACTTTGCTTTGGCAAAGCTTTGACTTTGCTTCCGTGAAGCTCCCTGCCCTTGGGAGGAGGTGGCTCAGCCTCAGACTTCTTCAGCTGGTGAGCGGGCAGCTTCTGGCCCCTGGGAGCCCCATGCCTCACCCTCTAGCCCTGCGGCCCCGCTGGCCTGTCCTCACCTGAGCCCTCCCTCTTCTGGAGTCCTTGGAGTCCTTCCTCCAAGCTCAGCTCGGATAGTGTCTCCTGGGTCATGGCTCACCTGTGGAAACTCTTCCTGACTTCTGTTCCCTTACCCGCCAGCTGGTTTCTGCATCACCCCATACCCCCTGGCCAACACCCCAGGCTGCAGGAAGGGGAGGCAGATGCCAGCGCAGGGGAATATGACCCAGTGGAGAGTCCTGGTGGAACAGAGAGGAAGCAAATGCTGCCTGCATCCAGGCTCTGGAAGATTGAAGGAGGGGGCAGATGCAGATGGAAAGACACTGCCCCAGCATCCCTCCCTGCCCCAAAGTCTGCTTGCCACCCTCTCCCTACCCTGAGGCAGCTCCTGGAGGGACTGGCAAGCTGGGCAGGTGCAGGGGTGGGGGGGATCGGGGGGGTGAG
>SJYQ01018606.1:0-25544 GCA_006410935.1 Redunca redunca
GGCTTAGTTGCTCTGCAGCATGTGGAATCTTCCCTGACCAGGGATTGAACCTGTGTCCCCTGCATTGACAGTTGGATCATTATCCACTGTACCCTCACATTCAATGTCTCTTTAAGTCTTTACCATGATTCTAGAAGTGTATATTACCCCTATTTTACAAATAAGGAAGCCGTCCTAGAGAATTTAAGTGAGTTTCCCAAGGCACAACAACTATTAAGCAGCAGAAGAGCTGGAAATCAGACTAAGCTCTTATTCCAAAACCTGTGCTCTCAAACACTGCCTCTGGTATTGAGGGTTTGACAAATACAAGGCAGGTGATGTGATGAACGTTGCCTTTAAGGTGCATGCTAAGTCACTTCAATAGTGTCTGATTCTTTGTGACCCTATGGACTGTAGCCCGCCAGGCTTCCCTGACCATAAGATCCTCTGGGCAAGAATACTGGAGTGGGTTGCCATGCCCTCCTTGCCTTTAAGGTAGATAAAAGTTATTTTGCTAATGGTATCCTTATTTTAAAACTTTTGCAATTGCTCTTTAGATCAACATTACATTCTTCAGATCAACAGTACATTTCTTTTGATAACTCCAGTGATAGCAAAATGTTCTTTTTTCTCTGCTTTTCAAGCTGAGAAAATATTTTTAGGCAAGGCTGAGAAGTGTAAAAGGAAATGGTATAGAATGACATCAGCAAAGATAGCTGAATAGGGAACTTGAAAATTGTCCCTCCCATAAAAGCAATGAATAAGCTGGCAAAACTGTCAGAATCAACTTTTTTGGGTACTCTGGAATCTAATAAAAAAAAAATTTACGGCCACCAGGGGAACACTTAAGGAGAGACTGCTGAATTTTGGCAGGAGAGCTCTATGATCATCTCCAGCTTGTCAGTGGCCTTGAAGATAGCAGCCCACATTCCTGGCTTAGGCTGACAGTAACACAGAGGGCAACACGGACCTGAATCTAAAGGATTCCATGGCAGTCCAGTGCTAAGGAGTCCCTGCTTTTACTTCTGAGAGCCCCTGTTCAACTGCTGGTAAAGGAGCTAAGATCCCACAGGGAGTGCTGTGAGGGCAAAAAAAAAAAGAGAGAGAGAGAAAAAGAGTTATAATTGTGTGTTTTGACCTATCTGGTGGTCCCCTAAAGGTTTGGCTCAAGGCTGTCTTGGGGCCTCCCCAGGACTGAGGCAGCTAGCTTCCTAGGCAGTGTTTGTCAAAAGGATTTAAAATATATTAGCCACTGCCGTAAGGGTACAGTATAACAGATGAGACAAACAATAAGCAGGCCAAAAGCCTGGGAAGGAAGAGGCTGGGGGAACAGATAGTTGGGGAATAAGGGTTTTGAAAAGCTTCCTCTTATTCTGGGAAATCTAGAAGGCCACATGCCTGCCTTGGTCTAGACACATACTCAGAAAAGACCTGAGCCCGACCTAAGCTCTCACTTCTGGTTGACTTTTAGAGTTGGTGCAAGGAGGAAGTGAAGACTACTGCAGAACTGTAAAGTATCTAACTAAGCATTGAAGGAGTGCCCCAATGACACAACTAATTGGCAAGCACGGGAAGAGTTATTTTGAACCTTGACTGTTTATTTTTTTGCTTCTAGGCATTTAATAAAGACATCTCTGCTAAATTACTAGTTGACCACCAAGCTAATGGAATGGAGTGATCATGCAACAAAGAAGGCAGACTTTATAGAATTAGTTGACTGGTAGTTAAATCTCCTTGAAAAAGACCCTGATGCTGGGAAAGATTGAAGGCAAAAGGAGAAGAGGGCAGCAGAGAATCGGATTGTTATTAGATAGCATCACCTACTCAGTGGACATGAGTTTGAGCAAACTCTGGGAGATAGTGGAGGACAAAGGAGCCTGGCATGCTGCAGTATATGGGGTCACAAAGAGTCAGACATGACTTAGCAACTGAACAATGGCAGTTAAGTCTAGAAGCTTGATCATATTTAAGCTTTTTAAAATCAATTCTTTATAAGTGGTATTGTGTACTTCCTATCATATTAGGAAGCACATTTCTGGAAGTCTCATTTGCGATATTAAACTACTCAGTGGGCTCAAATATTTTCTCTTTCAAAATTCTCCTTTAGCGTTTCACCATTCTTTGATACGGAGAAGGCAATGGCAACCCACTACAGCACTCTTGCCTGGATGGAGGAGCCTGGTAGGCTGCAGTCCATGGGGTCGCGAAGAGCTGGACATGACTGAGTAACTTCACTTTCACTTTTCACTTTCATGCATTGGAGAAGGAAATGGCAACCCACTCCAGTGTTCTTGCCTGGAGAATCCCAGGGACGGGGGAGCCTCATGGGCTGCCGTCTATGGGATGAAACAGAGTCGGAAACAACTGAAGTGACTTAGCAGCAGCAGCCATCGAGGATCATCTGCTAGATCAGAGGTTCATGTCACATTAAGTGTCTGAGTACATTTTTCTCAGTGTCCTTGTTTCCATTTACTAAGTAGTTAGGTCGAAACAAGTTAATATGTGTTTATGCCCTAACAATTTTAAGCATTTAAATAGATATGTAAATTGAAAGAAAACTATTTTATTTTATTCTTAAAGAACCACAATTGCTTACTAATTGGGTGTGTGTAACTATTGGGCACTGTGTAACTTCACAAACCTGGGAATCAGATGGGACATCACTATCTTCATATCCTGTCCCACACTGGATTTTGCATGACACTTACTTGAGATCATAGCAACTGTTGCAAACTCAATTTTCCAAGATGTGATGTTAGCCAAAAGAATTAGCTTGATCTAATGTTAAAACTGTGAAGTATCTCAAGCTGGTTCACATGGCATCTGACAGATGTTGCCGTGTTTAGTAGCATGTGAGATGAGTGCAGTTGTGCGGTAGTTTGAGCATTCTTTGGCATTGCCTTATTTTTTTGTATTGGAATGAAAGCTGACCTTTTCCAGTCCTGTGCCCACTGCTGAGTTTTCCAAATTTGCTGGCATGTTGGCACTTTCACAGCATCATCTTTTAGTGTTTAGATTGTTACAAAATTATGCACATCCGCTGAGGCAGCAGCAGCTCAGGGCTTCCAGGTGGCACTAGTTGTAAAGAATCTGCTTTCCAGGACAGGAGATGCAAGAGACAGAGGTTCAATCTCTAGGTCGGGAAGAGCCCCTAAAGTAGGAAGTGACCACCACTCCAGTATTCTTGTGTCGAAAGTTTCATGGACAGAGGAGCCTGGGGAGGGGGGCTATAGTCCATGGGGCTACAAAGAGTTGGACACGACTAAGCACACACACACAGCAGAATTCCCATCACACCCAACGTTCCTCAGACAGCTGCCTCAACTCCAATGAAGTACTTTGGTTAACTGCCCTTCACATAACTCTTTCCTTGTAATAACCTTAACCTGATTATTTCTCTTCCCTCTGTCACTCATCAAGTACCTCATGACTGCTTAATGCTGATGGATCACCTCCTGAATTCTTATAATGATCTAAAGGAAACTCCACTGTGTAATATTTCTTTCTCATGATTCACTCATGGTTCTTATTTGAAAGGTGACAATGGAAAGTATTATGTTGGGTATGCTGTAACAAATCTTTTTGATGTTGTTGAGGCAGCATCTTTATCCATAACTACTTCAGCCCAATACACTAAATTATATGCTCTTACATGGGCTTGTACTTTAGGCAAGGACAAAACTGTAATATTTATATCATTAGTAGACATGTTTTTGAAGTAGTTCATGATTTCAGAATGTGGAAACAACATGGCTTCCTTCTTCCAGTTGAAGTAAAATTTTAAGTGTTATTATTTTAAAAACTGCGTTTTGGACCAAATAATAATCCAGTCCTGGTGAAGAGTCTAAAATTCCCACTTTTCACTACTATATATGAATTAAACAATTAGTATACTGACAAAATAATAGCCTTCATGAATCAATACTGGTGGGGAAACATTAACATGGCTGCAAAAAGTGCCTACCCTCACTTGTCTCACTTGTTCAAAGTACAAACCTGGGAAGCTGGTTTGTATTGCATCCTGGACGACTTAAACTGCATCGTGGACCATCTGAGGTCTGGCAAGTGGATTTCATACAAGTTCCTCCATCTAATTCATATAAGTATGTTTTAGACATGGTTTATATGTTTTCACACTGGACTGAATGAAGCCTTTCTTTGAAGACAGACTACTACTTCTTCTGTGGTTAAAGTCCTTTTGAAAAAGATCACCCCTACTTGGGGAACTCTTCTAGAACTATGAGGAGCCCATCTTACTGGCCAGGTGCTTTGACAAGTCTGTGCTATTTGGCTGGCTTTATATCACTTTCACTGTGCTTACCATCCTTAGTCCTCTGGTTTAGTCTAACACACGAAGGGTGTTGTTAAGATTCAACTGGCAAAATTCAGAGAGGCCTAAAGCCTTGCTATGATTCCTCTAAATCTCACATCCATTCCTTTTGGAATTTATAAACTCTTAGATATAGTCACAGTATATCCAATGAACTTGGCTCCTGCTTCTTTTGATCCACAACTGATAAAAGGAGAGGAACTCCAGTATTGCAAATGCATAATGGCTTCTATTAAAAATAACCATGTTTTGGTAGATCAGTCTTTTCAAATGGCACCCTTGGGGGACAAAGACCTTAAGTGTCATGACTTGAAACTTGGAGATTTCGTCTATTAGAAAAGATACATCCAGGAGAACTCTCTCCAGTCTTGTTGGAAAGCCCTTTATTGAGTACTCCAAACAACCCTTGTGCCTCCAAACTCCAAAGAATAGACTCTTGGATTCCTGAGCTACACCTAAAGAAAGCACCAAATGCTGACTGAAACTGCATGTCGTCTGGTGACATGAAAGTGAAGATTTTCCAGAATTGAAGCAGATGACATCTGATGAGACAACTTTCCCTAGATATGTAGACCAGGCCTGTTGGAAGTTTGTTGCCAAACCTTTGATGATGGCATAATGCTTCAGAAGATCTCCGATGTAATGATTTTGATAACAGGACTTTAGATAAAAAGTGCTTGACAGTCTTCCCTCCTTCCCCTCCTTGTTATTCAAATGTGACATTAATGGGTTTCCAATCTAATGTGAGACACTATGCCCAGTAATGGTCCTTTGTGACGTTGAGGGACAAAAAGCTGTTAAAACTAGAAACCCTGACTCTTGATCAGCAATGCTTTCAGAGAAAAATCCTGATCAAAAGGGGAAGATGTAAAAAATTAATGAACAGAAATCTCAGTTAAATAGAGTTGGGAGACCAGAAGGGGGAGCTCTTGTAAACTGTGATGATAATAGAACCCAACAGGAAAGACTCCTTTCCTGACAAGGACTCAGTGAAAAGCCATGAGCTGTTTGTTTTAGTCATGATCTGTATGTTTGTGCACTGGACTGAAGACTTTCCTTGAAGACAGACTACCTCTTCTGTGGCTAAAGTCTTTTTAGTTCCCACCTGGGGAACTCCTCTAGAGCTATGAGGAACCCATCTTATTGGGCAGGTACTTTGACAAGCCTTTCTCTTCTCTATAAAAGTGTTCTCCTTCCTTTGCCATGCCAGGGCTTGCATGTGGTTTGGGATGGCTGCTGACCCCCAACTGCAGTTCTCTTCTGATCCTGAATAAACAAATCTTTGCTGGATAAATATTTAGCAGTGTTTTTGTTTCAAGTCAACATTAGTCTATGTGCTAGCATGTGTACTGCTGATGGTTTTGTCATAGTTGCTAAGTTTTTTCAGTGGGCAGAGTAAGGAAGTCTTTGTGTTGTAAATTTTTTATTTTTTTTTAAGGAGATAATATATCATGAGTTCATACTGATATTTCTAGTTCAAATTTAAGAGTATAGGGTTATTTCTTAACCTCTGCTTTTCTTTTTCAATTTCTTTTCTCTCACACTGAAAAATCTTACTTCTTAAACAATAGTAACTTAATTATGTACCAGTTTATTACTGACAATATGAACTACAGAATTGGTGGATTTTATGCAGTATTTTTTGCCTTATGATATATCTCACTAGGGACATATGGTCAAATTACTATATTTTAAAGCATTTGAAATACATTTCTGTGTGGTTAAGCTACTAACTAAATACACATTTATTTAAGTGCATTTGTTTTTTTGCATTAACTTTAAAGATTGCCTTTTAAAATTTTGGTTTGATTTAGTTTTATAATTTTGTATAACAATCACATGGTTTCACAATCAAATCCACTCATTCAGAGAAGTCTGACATTCTTCTCCTTCTCAACTTATTCTCTCTTAGTCATTTTATAATTTTTGGCTTATCCTTCCATTAAAAAATATATAAGCAGATACATCTCTTTAGATATAAGCCAGCATACTTGACCTAACATACTTGACTACACTAAAGCCTTTGACTGTGTGGATCACAACAAACTGTGGAAAATTCTTAAAGAGATGGGAATACCAGATCACCTTACCTGTCTCCTGAGAAACCTGTATGCAGGACAAGAAGCAACAGTTAGAACTGGACATGGAACAAAAGACTGGTTCAAAATTGAGTAGGTCAAATATCAAGGATTATATTGTTATCCTGCTTATTTAACTTCTGCGCAGAGTACATCATGTGAAATGTCAGGTTGGATGACTCATAAACTGGAACCAAGATTGCCTGGAGAAATATCAACAACCTCAAATACGCAGATGGTACCACTCTAATAGCAAAAAGTGAAGAGGAACTAAAGAACTTCTCGAGGAGGGTGAAAGAAGAGAGTGAGAAGGCTGGCTTAAGATGCAATATTCAAAAAACAAAGATCACGGCATCTGTTCCCATCACTTCATGGTAAATAGATGGAGAAAAAATGGAAATGGTGCCAGATTTTTTCTTTGGCTCCAAAATCACTGCAGACAGTGGCTGCAGCCATGAAATCAAAAGACACTTGCTCCTTGGAAGAAAAGCTCTGACCAACCTAGATAGCATATTAAAAAAAGCAGAGACATGTTTGCCAACAAAGGTCCGTATAGTAGAAAACTATGGTTTTTCCAGTAATCATGTAGGGATGTGAGAGTTGGACTATAAAGAAAGCTGAGCACCGAAGAATTGATGCTTTCAAATTGTGGTGCTAGAGGAGACTATGAGAGTCCCTTGGACTGCAAAGAGATCAAACCAGTCAATCCTAAAGTTAATAAACCCTGAATATGCACTGGAAGGACATTATATTGATACTGAGCCACCAAGAAAACCCCTGGTCACTTCTTTGAGTCTCATATTTTTATGTGACTCCTGTATGTATGAAATTAAAATTGTTTTTCTCCTTCTGTTTAATGTCAGCTTAATTACTGGGCCAGCCAAAAAGTCTACAAAGCAAGAAGGGAAAAGTTTTCTGCCCCTTCAACTACATGGGTGGATGTTTCAGTCTGCTATTGAGGGATTTTGGCTTATTTCTGGTTAACTTTTAGTTCTGCAGTTAATAACTTTGTGGAAACAGTGACAGACTTTATTTTGGGAGGCTCCAAGATCACCTAAGATGGTGAATGCAGCCATGAAATTAAAAGACACTTGCTTCTCGGAAGAAAAGTTATGACAAACCTGCTGCTGCTGCTAAGTCGCTTCAGTCGTGTCTGACTCTGTGCGACCCCATAGACGGCAGCCCACCAGGCTCCCCCATCCCTGGGATTCTCCAGACAAGAACACTGGAGTGGGTTGTCATTTCCTTCTCCAATGCATGAAAGTGAAAAGTGAAAGTGAAGTCGTTCAGTCGTGTCTGACTCCTAGCGACCCCATGGACTGCAGTCTATAAGGCTGCTCCGTCCATGGGATTTGCCAGGCAAGAGTACTGGAGTGGGTTGCCATTGCCTTCTCCATGACAAACCTAGACAGTGTATTAAAAAGCAGACACATTACTTTGCTGACAAAGGTCCATCTAGTCAAAGCTATGGTTTTTCCAGTAGTCATGTATGGATGTGAGAGTTGGACCATAAAGAAGCTGAATGCCAAAGAATTCATGCTTTTGAATTATGGTGTTGGAGAAGACTTTTGAGAGTCCCGTGGGCTTCAAGGAGATCAAACCAGTCAATCCTAAATGAAATCAATCCTGAATATTCATTAGAAGGACTGATGCTGAACTGAGGGTCCAATACTTTGGCTACCTGACCTAAAGAAGCTGACTCGTTAGAAAAAACCCTGATGCTGGGAAAGATGGAAGGCAAGAGGAGAAGGAGATGAAAGAGGATGTGATAGTTGGATGGCATCATTGATTCAATGGACATGAGTTTGAGCAAGCTCCAGGAGATGGTGAAGGATAGGGAAGCCTGGCATGCAGCAGTCCATGGGTTGCAGAGTTGGACACAATTGAGCAAATGAACAACAGATTTGTCCTTTTATATTTTTGTTAGTGTATCTTTGAGATAAATTCTAGAAGTAGAATTACAGGATCCAGGGAAAATGCACATGTGATTTTGCTAGATGTTGTCAAATTCCCTTCCCTCAAGGTTTAGGCATGGAACATCCCCAACAGTGATGTAAGAGGTTGCCTGTTAACCTTGAAGCTTCTCTAATAGAGTTCATTATCAACATATGCACTGATGAATGTGTCTAATATATACTAAGATATTAAATAAAAACACTAAAATGACTATCAAAATGAAAATTGTCTATGAGTTGCCTAAAATCAGTGGTATGAGTACCACACATTCATAAACACTGCCTTAGCCATTACTTGAAAAATACAGATATTTTGGCCTCTCTGAACCCTGCTTGGTATGCTGAAAACCCCTGTCCAAGTTGCTTTCTTCCTTAGATGTTTCACTAGTACAAGATGTGCTACCTGTCTGAGACATTATAACCCACTCCACCTCGTTTTTGTGTTGATTTATAGGGCTCCAACCTGCAGTATTTAATTTTTTTTAGCCTATTGTATGGTTATACACATAATATAAATATTCTCAAATATTTATAATACTTAAAGATGAACATCTAATTCTCCCCCACGGGAGGTAATCCATTTTTGTACTGTTTGTTGTTGTTCAGTCAGTAAGTCGTGTTGACTGTTTAGTGACACCATAGACTGTAGCCCACCAGGCTCCTCTGTCCATGGGATTTCTCAGGCAAGAGTACTGGAGTGGGTTGCCATTTCTTTCTCCAGGAAGTCTTTGGACCCAGGGATTGAACCTATGTCTCCTGCATTGGCAAGCAGGTTCTTTACCACTGAACCACCAGGGAAGCCCCATATAATACTGGTAGATTAAAAGAATTTTTAATAGACTTGACATGGTGCAAGGCATAGTACACATCAATTAAAAAATCATTACTTGAATAATGTGGAGAGAATGCTAAGAACATAAAATCTTTATCAGTCATCTTTATATGCATTACTTTGAACTAACTACATTGATTCCAAACTGAGAGACAGCTTTGAGGAAACTCTTCTCCTACCTTATTATAGGGGATTTAGGGAATTTGGAGAAACATTACATAAGCTTTCCAGGGAATCTTTTGAGATAAGAATGTTAAGGTTTAAATTCCATTGGTCATTGCCATTCTTGTCACTAGAATGTTCCTTGAGAAGCTAATTTTACCTGGAACATTTAGCATAATACCTGGCATACAGTAGGTGCTCATTTAAAGCCTATTTAACTAATGAATGAATCCATGCCTTTTCCATACATTGTGATTTATTACCACCAGTAACTTAGGATCTGTTAGTGAGAACAAGAAAATAGAATACTCTTGCCTGGAAAATCACATCGATGGAGGAGCCTGGTAGGCTGCAGTCCATGGGATCACTAAGAGTCGGATAGGACTGAGCAAATTTACTTTTACTTTTCACTTTCATGCATTGGAGAAGGAAATGGCAACCCACTCCACTGTTCTTGCCTGGAGAATCCCAGGGACCAGGGAGCCTGGTGAGCTGCCATCTATGGGGTTGCATAGAGTCGGACACGACTGAAGTGACTTAGCAGCAGCAGCATACTGGCTTCATTTTCTTGGGACACCCATTAAGGAGCAAGTGTTTACTAAACCATGCTTGTCTGTTTTTACTGTTTATGTTCATTTTTGAATTGCATGATTTTTATCCATTGTTTATCCTTTACTCAATACTGAACTTTAGTTCTCATCAGAATGCACTTTTTCTTAACCAGGAGCTCTCAAGGATTATATTGAATGTTTCATAAAGAACTATTTCATTGCAATACCTGAAAGCACAAAAATTTCTTCTAGAATTAATAGCAGAGAATGTTTGCCAAGTGTTTTTAAAAATAAATGCTCATTTTAGAAAATATTTCCAAGCTTTCCATTCCTAAAGTAAAAAAAATCTAGTTTGTTATCATTCTATCTACACAATTTCATATCTTGTTATTTTCACTTAATACATATTTTCCCACAACATAANTTTTGTTAAATGTAATCTTTTAAAGATAATTCACCTTGATAATAGTCTGACAAAGTTTGATGCTAACTAAATAGATCCTTTTTAAGGATTCAAAGAATATAAGTATTTTTAATTAGAGACAAATAATGATGGTTCTAGAGCTGGAAAGTGTAAAGTGTTCCATAAAGTACCTCAGCCTCTATGCCCGAGTGTCAGACTGTGTTGGGACTTACATTTCTGAACTATTTAGGAATTTATTAAAAGATTCAGAGCACGGAAAATGATGAAAATAAAGCCAAAAATAAAAATGGTATTTTTTCCAGCGGTCTGTTGTTATGCCTTTTGGAGGGATGGGAAAATATGGAGATTTCCCTGACTTTTTGTGGGACAGAACAAACACTAACTGGTTGATGAGTGGAAGTCCGAAGTACCTTCGGACACCCTTAGGTTTGGTCAGTAAGTAGGGCTATAAACAGGTGGGTCACAAATCTAATGAACGACCTTAACCAGCACAATTTACTTCTTTCTGGATCAGAGAGGCTGCCCAAAGAATTCGACCTCTAGCTCTGTAAGACAAGTTACTGTTTTCACAGCCTCCTAGGTATCGGCGTGACAGTTTCATCCTTCGGTCTGGGAAGAAAAAGAAATACAACACCGCCCCCGGCCTCAGCCGTACTTTGTGGTACCTGGGAACCCCCTGGATGTGAAGCAAGCGCCTCAGAAATAGAGGCCAACTGCCAGGGACTCCAGCAGGCAAAAAAGGAGAGAAAGCTTAAAGAGATAGGTAGGAGGACGTTTTAATTCCTCTTCTATTTTAAACTTCGACTTGCAGTGCTTACATAGGAAAATTCTATAGCCTCTCCAGATTGAGGACCTCGCACAAGCATCCAGAGAAAGTGACCCACGGTCAGCCTTGTACCCCCAGGCCTAACGGGCCATTCGGTCCAGAACGTAATGGGTCAGCGGATGGCGGCCTCGAATGCGAACACATAGGGTAGGAGAGGCGGGAGATGGGGGCGGGACGACGTGGCTGCCTGACGCTGATTGGCTGATGGAGCTCGTCGCCTGATGCCATTTGTTGTTGGATCAGCGCACCAGACGCAGTCTGCGTCCTGCACGTGCAGCCGTTTAAGCCGCGTCAGCGCCTGTGAGGACCCTGGGAGAGCAAGCTGCCGAGAGGTGAGTGGGCCGCCGGCTCTTTTCCCAGTAGAGATTTCGTCCCAACGCTCTGGGCTTCCTAGTAGTAGCTGGACTTCGGGCCAAGTGAAGAACGGTTGGGGTGGGTAGGGGTTTGAAGCCGTCTTTGGGGTCTTTCTGCTTCCTGCCGGAGAGTCTAGTAGCACGGTGCGTGTCCGAAGTCTGGAGTTGAGGCCTGCAGGAAAGGCGAAGGAGCATTTTTGACCACCTGGTACTACACTATCCGTGTTCAGAGAAAAAGACTCTCTGAACACGGATGGTTGTAGAACTATTCGTGTATACACTCTTTAGCGAAACTAGTTGTTTGTTGGAGACATTCGGGCCACCTAATCACCCCTTCCTTCCCTGCCAAACTTCAAGGCCTTGATCCCAGGTCAATTTCCCCCTCCCCCGCCAAAGAAACTAAATAAACCCCACGCGAAACGTCGTACCCAGTTTTGAAGGGAGAAACCTTGAGTAGTATCCGAAAAATTTCCCCTCCCCCTTAATATTCAGTAAGACAGATTGGGAACCCTTCGGTGAGAAAATAAATTCTATCAACAGATTTTGGGGAAAAGCCTAAACTTCACCGGGACATGGTGATTGCTAGAGTGATTAGATAAGTGGTTCAACTAATTTTTTAAGGTAAAAAATTGAAAGTCACTCAGTAGTGTCCGACTCTTTGCGACCCCATGGACTATACAGCCCATGGAATTCTCCAGGCCAGAATACTGGAGTGGGTAGCCATTCCCTTCTCCAGGGGATCTTCCCAATCCAGGGATCGAATCCAGGCCTCCCGCATTGCAGGCAGATTCTTTACTGTCTGAGCCAAAAGGATGGATATAAATGGTATCTCTCGGTAAGAAACAAAACTTTAATTGCCCTTTTTGCAAAAACTTTTGGGGAGGATCAACAGTTAATTGTGTAGTTTGGAGGTATATGTGTGAAAAGATGATTTATGCATTTAAAGGTACAACTCTGATTCTGACTGAGCCTAAATGTGCATGTTTGTATTTTTATAAAAACTGAACTGGAAGCCACCATGGGAGATGAAGATTGGGAAGCAGAAATAATCAAACCTCATATGTCTTCCTATGTTCCTGTATTTGAGAAGGTAATAAAATTTAAAGTTTGTAGTTATTGAATGCTACAGATTTTACCAAAGTTGAAAAATCTCTGTGGTGAGAAAGTTCATATGTGGTGAGAAGCATCCTGTGCTTCTCCACGTGATTGTTATTAACTGTCTTATAGGGAATGATGAAGCATGCTAAGCCTCAAATAGAAGAAAACAGTCTGACATAATTTAATAATTTAAACCTAAAACGGGTATAATGTTATTAGCAACTTAATTTAAATCTCAATGATTTAGAACTTATTGTGGGTGAAAGCAAGCTTGTGTTAATGTGGTTGAATGTCTCTGAGATACAGTTGTATAGAAAATGGAAAAATAAAATTTCATTTTCAGGTGGCAATTTGAATTCTGAAAATTGGTTTTATAGGAGCAGGGCTCTCAGTATGAAAACATTAGGCTGATTCAGATGGTAACATCAGTTTGATCTTCAGATGTACAAGTCTGCAGATCTTTTCCCTCAATAGCTTTTGAAGAGTTACACTGTAATTTAGATGAGGGGGTTATGGAGTGGGTTTTTGGATTTTAGTTTTGATTTTAAGATGGTGAACAGAGTCTACTTTGGAAGACAGTGTATTTAATGGATTGCTTTTACGTAAATTTTATCTACTTGAAAATGTCTCCAAAAGTCAGTTTGTTTTCCTTTTAGGATTTCCAGTTTGTATTTATGTTAGTCAATTCTGACACTTTCTATTTCAAGTGATGTCTTAGTAGAAATTCTTAATTTACCCCAAAACATAAAATTTAATTCTTTGTCTGTCTTGAATTTGGTCTGTTTGCATATAAAGTTTAGATTAAAATACTTTAGATGTTAATCTGAATTTATCATGTTTATTGCTTTGGGACTTATTTTAGAAATAACATTTTTTGTATGTTATCTTTTTATAGTCTTCTTTATGTTACAATATCGTAAAAATATTGTAAAACTAAAAGAGGAGAAACATTACCTAACAGTCTCGCTCACTAGCACAAATGCTCTGTTGAGGATTTAGTAAATTTTCTTCTATATTTCCCAAACACATTTTTATATGGATTGTAATGATTGTACATAATAGTAATTTTTGATTTCAGCTTTTTCACTCTTCAGCACTAGCTATTCCATATTACTAACTTCCTAAAAATAATTTCTTATGGTTATATAGTATTTAATGGACTATAACTACCATAACGTAATTGATTTTCTCTTGGTAGAAATTAAAGTGTTATCTTTGCTCTGTAGTATTGTCATGAATATCTACAGTTTATTATTTAATTTGGGAGTAGTTTTTTCAAAAATGGAATTACTTGGTCAAATAATTTTTTATGGTTCTTTTTTCCCCGGATTCTTGGTAGATTTGTTCTAATAACACAGTTTAACTCACAGGTACAGATGTTCTTCCACTTAGACTTGTCTAATTTTTACTTTTTCTTACTCTGAGATTTTGTCTTAACTAAGTATTATTCAAATGGTATACTGCACTGTAGCATGTTGTGCATGGTTATTGCAAAGGGTGTCTGAAATTTAGGATGGTCAACTGTCAGACTTCCAGATTTACCTTTTGGGAGTCTTTGTGCTATTCAGTAACATACTTTGTTTCTTGATATTGGTCATACTGATTGAATATTAATTATGTTAATATTTCTTCCTTACGATTCCTAGTACATATTTGTGTGGGGCCAATTTGTAGTAAATTTTTTGCATTTGTCCACAAACTTAACACCTGGTGCTAGATGTGCACTTAGTTATTTGACTTACTTGACTTGAAGGAACATGATGCATTCAGTAGCTTTGTTTGCTTGTCTTCGTTGAATAAGCTGTGTAGAAGCTAAGGATGAAAACATGACATTTTTATGTAGGAGAAATCTGAGGTCTTTTCTTCAGCCTGTTTTCTTTTAAAGGCACCATTTGATTGGTTGGTCTAATTGGGTTTCTTTTTCAAGAAGTGACTGGGTTTCCCTTTTGTTCCGTTTGTATTGGCTGTGAGATCATCTTGGATTGGTAATAATTTCTGTGATCAGCCTTTTCTTAATTTAAAAAATTGGGAGTATGGTTGATTTACAATGTTGTGTTTCTGCTGTACAGCAAAATAGGTCAGTTATACATATACATATATTCATTCTTTTTTATCTTCTTTGCTTATATAGGTCTTTACAAAGTATTGAATAGAATTCTCTGTGCTTTCAGGAGGTTCTTATAATGTGATAAACCTTTTCTGAATGCTTCTAAGGATCCTTCTAAGGAGATTTAGTATTAACACGAGCTTACATAATTTTGAACTAACAGGTTGCTCTTCTGGTAGTTTTTAGAACTTCCCAATGCTAGTTTTTGAAGTGAGTGTACCATGCGGGGATAGAATAATAAAAAATGTGAGGTTGAGAAATATTTGGTAATCTTGCCGTTACAGTAGTCCAGAAATGGTTAGGCATTTGCACATTGTGTGCACACTTGTTGGGGTGAGAGATGAAATGGATGAGCGTGATGACTGTAACGGGATACTGGGTTTGCTTGCTAGTTGTAATAGTTCTTATTAAATGACCGATATATCTACACACTCATCTCTTCTGTCTGATCTTTTTGCCTTTTTTCTGGTATATTTCAGAAGGCATATACTCTTGTGATTAAAGTGGAAATTGCTTAAGATAATTAGTCCATTCACAATTATTACTTTGAAATTTATAATGTTTGAAATAATGTTGTTTTAAAATTTCTAAATTGGTTCACTTGGATGAGTAAAGAGGTTATAAAAGTTTTATAGCTAAGTGTTCTAAAAATAGGTAATGTTAAGACCTAAGACTCATTCAACAAGTTTTTTTGAGCCTTATTAGATGCTGGAGCTAGTGGTGAACATGATAGATAAGGGGCTTGCTGGTATGGATGTTGTATTTTACTGGAGGAGGCAGAATAAGCACATTAAAAATCACATACTAATAGTGAAAAGTATTAAATAATAATTTAATAATAGTAATAAAAGAATCAAGAAACTCTCTATGTGTGAGGGAGAGAGGAAGAAGATTGGTATGGGTAGATTTAGATCATATGGAGAGGAAAATATTCCTTAAGACTATGACTCATGAGCCATAGACCTGAAAGAGTCCCAGTAACACATGATGTGCAAAGATCCTGAAGAGGGAACAAACTTGGGGTATCAGGACAACAGGAAGAGGTATAATGTATTAGTTGCCTATAGATGCTGTAACCAATTATCATGAACTAGATAGCTTACAGTAACAGAAAAATTTCTCTTATAGTTCTGGAGGCCAGAAGTTAGAAACCATGGTCTCAGCAGTGCTGTTTTCCTTCAGTAGGCTCTTGGAGAGAATCCATACTTCTTCCAACTTCTGGTGGTTATAGGCAGCCTTGGCTTGTGGTTGCATCTCTTTCTGTTGTCTTCACTTGGCCTTCTCTGTGTTTGTGTTAATACCCTTGGCCTTTCATAAGGACACTTGTGATGACATTTAGGGCCCACTTGGATAATCCAGGTTAATCTCTTCATTTCAAAATTCTTAGTTATTGGCTAGAAAATTTTTTTTCCAAATAATATAACACACATTTAAGAAATTAGGGCTTGATATCATTGAGTGGACATTATTCAATCTCCTATAGCTAGTATAGAGCTATTTCAAATCCTAAAAGATGATGCTGTGAAAGTGCTGCACTCAATTTACCAGCAAACTTGGAAGACTCAGCAGTGGCCACAGGACTGAAAAAGGTCAGTTTTCATTCCATTCCCAAAGAAAGGCGATGACAAAGAATGTTCAAACTACCACACAGTTGCACTCATATCATGCAGAGTAATCAGAATTTTCAAAGCTAGGCTTCAGCATAAACCGAGAACTTCCAGATGTTCAAGCTGGATTTAGAAAAGGCAGAGGAACCAGAGATCAAATTGCCAACATCCTTTGGATCATAGCAAAAGCAAGAGAATTAAAAAAAACACCTACTTCTCCTTCATTGACTACGCTAAAGCTTTTGACTGTGTGGATCACTTCAAACTGTGTAAAATTCTTAAAGAGATGGGAATACCAGACCACCTTACCTGCCTCCTGAGAAACCTGTATGCAAGGCCAGAAGCAACAGTTAGAACCGGACATGAAACAATGGTTTGGTTCCAAATTGGGAAAGGAGTACGTCAAGGCTGTATATTTTTACCCTGCTTATTTAACTTATATGTAGAGTACATCATGTGACATGCCGGGCTGAATGTAGCACAAGCTGGAATCAAGATTCCTGGGAGAAATATCAATAACCTCAGATATGCAGATTATATCAGCCCTATGGTTGAAAGCAAAGAGGAACTAAAGAGCCTTTGATGAAAGTGAATGAGGAGAGTGAAAAGGCTGGCTTTAAATTTAACATTAAAAAATGAAGATCATGGCATCTGGTCTCATCACTTCATGGCAAATAGATGGGGAAACAATGAAAACAGTGAGAGACCATTTTTCTGGATTCTAGAATCACTGCAGGTGGTGACTGCAGCCATGAAATTAAAAGATGCTTGTTCCTTGGAAGAAAAGCTATGATCATCCTAGACAGCATATTAAAAACTGGAGACATTACTTTGTCAACAAAGGTTCATCTAGACTAAGCTATGGTTTTTTGAATAGTCATGTATGGATGTGATAGTTGGACCGTAAAGAAGGCTAAGTGCCAAGGATTGATCCTTTTGAACTGTGATGTTGGAGAAGACTCTTGAGAGTCCCTTGGACTGCTAGGAGATCAAACGTGTCAATCCTAAAGGAAATCAGTCCTGACTATTTTGGCTACCTGATTTGAAGAGCAGACTCACTAGAAAATACCCTGATGTTGTAGAAAATACCCTGATGTTGGGAAAGACTGATGGCAGGAGGAGAAGGGCATGCCAGAGGATGAGATGGTTGGATGGCATCATGTGACTCAATGGGCATGACTTTGAACAACCTCTGGAAGATGGTAAAGGACAGGGATGCCTGTCATGCTGCAGTCCATGGGGTTGCAAAGAGTCGGACATGACTAAGTGACTGAGTAACAACAAATATCTAGTATGGCTAAACCACAGCAAGATCAGGCAAAATTTGTAGAAAATGAAGTCTGAGAAGGAAAGAGAAAAGGAAGAGAGGGAGAGGACCTTGGAGATAGAGGTGGACATACAGTTGATAGGACTAGATGGGCTGGATATGGGGAACACAGGAGAGAGTGATGCTAAGTTTTTTTATTGAAGCAAGTAGATGGATGATGGTGCTCTTTACTGAAATCGGAAATATGTGGAAGATGAACCAGTTTGGGAGAGAAAAAATCAAGAATTCTGTATTTGCGGTGTTCAATTTCAGATGCCTAAGAAAAGATTTAAGTAAGGATACTAGTCAGTAGTTGTTCTTAGGAGAGGGATCAGAGCTATAAGTACAAATTTGGGATTTATCTATTTTAATAGGATTTAAATCTGTGAGAGTGGGTAAAGTTGGATGGAATAAAACAGACTTAGAGAGCTCTGCCATGAACTGTGGGGCACTTTGATTTTAAATGTATGTTAGCTGGGTAACTGGCAAAGAGACTGTGGAGGGAGTGGCCATGGAGCAAGAGGAAAACCTGGGAAGTATGTGTTCCCTAAGCCAGAGAGGGAAGTAGATAGCCTGTTGTTTCAAATGCTGCTGAGAGCTCTGGCAGGATGAAGCTTAAAAGTAGTAATTTTATTACATAATATGTTTACTATAAGCTTTTTGAGTGCAGAGGTGAGGATGGAGGCTAGCAAGAGTAGCTTGAAGGAAATATGGAATGTGAGAAAATAGACGCAGCAAATGTAGACAAAATTTTTTGCCTACAATGGAGCAGAGAAATGATGCAGTAGCTGGAAAGGAGTATGAAATTATTGTTATTTTTTTAAATTATTTTAAGGTAATGACAAATGTTAAGGATTTTATGATGAAAGATGAATTCTATTGAAAAAATTTTTTTTTTTTTTTCAAAATTTGCCTTAGAATGTATGTGGGATGTTAAATTCCATCTTCTGAAGATTGTTTAGTAATAATTTTTCAGTTGTTTGGTACCAGGGTGTTTCATTACTTTTTATCAGTTATATGAAGCTGAATGTTATAACACTTATAAAACTAACCCTTTGGGGGGCCTCTATTCATCCAGTAGTATTTTGGATACTAGAAGAGAGAAAGTCTTCAGTGTTTCACTTTAAATCGGGAAAGCTGGATTACTTTTCTTGTTTGTCTTATCGTCTATGGTAATCATAAATTAGAACTTTTTACTGTAGCAGTTATCAAAATCTCAAGCCATTTCAAGGATTTTATTGTATGCTTTTAGTAAGTTAGAAAAATAATTGAATGTCTTTTGAGCTTTATAAAGGTAGTGTTTTTTTTTGTTTGTTTGTTTGTTTTTGGTGGAAAGGAAAGTTTGTTTTATTTTGGATTCTGGGAACCAAGGGTGTAGGGTGAGGAAGGGTGGACTCCTGTCCAAAAGCCTACTCCCTCCATCCCTGCCCCACCACTGACAACTGCTGGGCAAGAGCTTTTTTTTAAAGTCAGTGTATTTTGTGAAAGAAAATTTTAGAGCAAAAGTATTACCTGAAGATGTTAACACCTACCTTGGTGCACTCCCTCCAGCTTTAGGTTTATTTAAAGAAACTTATTTGACAAATTGTGATTTTTCTAATTAAGTCAGTTAATTGAAGTGTTACCTGTAAACTTTAGGTCACTTTTTGTGCTTAAATTATTGAATTTGATTTTGAAGAATTTCAGAGCTCTGTTCAAAAGTTTTTCCTTTAGTATCAGAAACTTGTTTGAAAGGAAGCAGCCTGTTACATACCTAGATGAATTGAGGATGGCTTTTTTCCAGTAAAACTTTATTTCTAAAAACTGGTGGCCCACGAGATTTGGCTTGTGGCTATAGTTTTCTGATCATTGTTTTAAGTAATAGTATGCTATACATACAATTTTAAAGTGAAGGTGTTTTAGAGTAGTTAATAAAGGAACATGCATTGACCCTGGAAATCTTACATTCTTTAATTGTTTTGTTCTGGACAAAACTCAGTTGTTATACTCATTCTTATTATTCAAAGTAGAAAACTGATCTTTTCTTTTTTCTTATAGGATAGGTATTCTTCTGGAGCAAATGGAGACACTTTTAACAGGACTCCGGCTTCATCGTCAGGTATGTGTTAAGGCAAAAATGCAGAACTGTTTTTAGGTTAAGGGCTTCATTCACTGGATGAGAAGTAGACTAGTAGATACCTTGTCAAGGAAGTTTTTAATTTTCTAGTGAGATATTCCGGAGAAGGCAATGGCAACCCACTCCAGTACTCTTGCCTGGAAAATCCCATGGATGGAGGAGCCTGGTAGGCTGGCATCTGTGGGGTCGCTAAGAGTCAGACACGACTGAGCGACTTCACTTTCACTTTTCACTTTCATTCACTGGAGAAGGAAATGGCAACCCACTCCAGTATTTTTGCCTGGAGAATCCCAGGGACGGAGGAGCCTGGTGGGCTGCCATTTGTGGGGTCACACAGAGTCAGACATGACTGAAGCAGCAGCAGTGAGACATTCTGGCTTGAATATTTTGGGTTGGGAGCCTCTTAATAATTAAAGGAAGGGGGAGAAGAAAGAGTATAGTATTACAGAGTGTATCCTTTGATTTAGTGGGTTTGCTGTAAAACCTTTGCCCAGCCTGGAAGTTGCATGTTTGGCTTTCAGGCTGCTATGGGAATTGTCAGGATTCCTGATATAAGGCAGTAGGAGAGTAGACTCAGGTGTTGAAGCAGGTTACAGTGATGGTGACCTGTCAAGATAGCAACTATTTAAACCAAACTCATATCAAATTAATACACATAAATCCCTTGCATTTCCTATACACTAACAATGAGAAAATAGATATAGAAATTAAGGAAACAATCCCATTCACCATTATGTCAAAAAGAATAAAATACTTAGGAATAAATTTACCTCAGGAAACAAAAGACCTATATTTAGAAAACTGTAAAACACTGATGAAAGAAATCAAAGATGACACAAATAGATGGAGACATATACCATGTTCATGGATTGGAAGAATCAACATAGTGAAAATGAGTATACTACCCAAAGCTATCTATAGAGTCAATACAATCCCTGTCAAGCTGCCAATAACATTTTTCACAGAAATAGAACAATTAATTTCACAATTTGTATGGAAACACAAAAAAACTCAAATAGCCAAAGCAGTCTTGAGAAAGAAGAATGGAACTGGAGGAATCAACCTGCCTGACTTCAGACTATACTATAAAGCTATAGTCGTCAAGACAATATGGTACTGGCACAAAAACAGAAATATAGATCAATGGAACAAAATAGAAAGCCCAGAGATAAATCCATGCACTTTGGACACCTTATCTTTGACAAAGGAGACAAAAATATACAATGGAGAAAAGACAATCTCTTTAACAGGTGGTGCTGGGAAAACTGGTCAACCACCTGTAAAACAATGAAACTAGAACACCTAACACCATACACAAAAATAAACTCAAAATAAAGATCTAAATATAAAATCAGAAACTATAAAACTCCTAGAGGAAAACATAGGCAGAACACTCTCTGACATAAATCACAACATGATCCTCTATGACCCACCTCCCAGAGTAATGGAAATAAAAGCAAAAATAAATGGGACCTAATTAAATTTAAAAGCTTTTGTACAACAAAGGAAACTATAAGCAAGTTGAGAAGACAGCCTTCAAAATGGGAGAAAATAATGGCAAACAAAGCAACTGACAGTTAATCTCAAAAATATACCAGCAGCTCAATACCAGAAAAATAAACAACCCAATCAAAAAATGGGCCGAAGAACTAAACAGACATTTCTCCAAAGAAGACGTACAGATGGCTAACAAAGACATGAAAAGATGCTCAGCATCACTTATCAGAGAAATGCAATTCAAAACCACAATGAGGTACCTCACGCTGGTCAGAATGGCTGCTATCAAAAAGTCTACGAACAATAAATGCTGGAGAAGGTGTGGAGAAAAGGAACTCTCTTATACTGTTGGTGGGAATGCAAACTAGTACAGCCACTATGGAGAACAGTGTGGAGATTCCTTAAAAAACTGGAAATAGAACTGCCATAAGACCCAGCAGTCCCACTGTTGGGCATACACACTGAGGAAACCAAAATTGAAAGAAACACATGTACTCCAGTGTTCATTGGAACACGGTTTACAGTAACTAGGACATGGAGGCAACCTAGATGTCCGTCTGCAGATGAATGGATAAGAAATTTGTGATACGTATATACAATGGAATATTACTCAGCTATAAAAAGAACATATTTGAGTCAGTTCTAATGAGGTGGATGAAACTGGAGCCTATGCAGAGTGAAGTAAGTCAGAAGGAAAAACACCAATACAGTATATTAACATGTATATATGGTTTAATTTAGAAAGATGGTAACAGTGACTCTATATGCAGGACAGCAAAAGAGACAAATATAAAGTACAGGCTTTTGGACTCTGGGAGAAGGCGAGGGTGGGATGATTTTAAGAGAATAGCATTGAAACATGTATATTACTATATGTGAGGTAGAAGAACAGTCCACGTTCAATGCTTGAAACAGGGCACTCACAGCTGGTGCACTGGGACAACCCAGAGGGATAGGATGGGGAGGTACATGGGAGGAGGGTTTGAAACGGGGACACTTGTACACCCGTGGCTGATTGATGTCAATGTATGGCAAAACCCACCACAATATTGTACTTAGCCTCCAAATAAATAAATTAATTAAAAAGCAAAATATTTAATTTTAAAAAAGATAATATGAGCCTCTTTGGGATCTGAAAACTACCTTAGGGAGGTCCTCGGCAAATAAGAAACAAATCAAAATAAGGGAGCTGTTGTTTTTTCCCTATCACTTGTCTCCATCTTGTTCGCCTACATTTTTTATGAAGTTGAGAAGATAGCTGGAAGTGGTAGGACCTGGGCTAGAAAATTAAACTCATGACACTAGTTTTTGATTTTGTTGAAGTTCATAGCAGGCTGATATGCTACTTCTAGTATTTTTTCAATTAAAAAATATATATAGCAACAAAATTTACTGTATTAACCGTTTTTAAATGTACTGTTCAGTGTTATTAAGTACCTTCATGTTGCTGTGCAGCCTGACCACTGTCTACCTCTGAGACTTTTTCACCTTCCCAAACTGAAATTTCATACCCAGTAAGCAATAACTCAACAATCACTCCTCTTCTCAGCTCTTGGCAACCATTGTTTACTTTCTATTAATTTAAGTTACTATGAATTTTCTATGAGTCTCTGTGACCTTGAGTAACTACTTCTTTTAAGTCTTACTCTCATGCAAGAGAGGGGCTTTCTTGGTGGCTCAGTGGTACAGAATCCACCTGCCTAATGCAGGAGGTGTGTGTTCGATCCCCAGTCAGGAAAATCCTCTGGAGAAGGAAATAGCAATCCACTCCACTATTCTTGCCAGGGGAATTCCATGGACAGAGGAGCCTGGTGGGCTACACAGCCCAGGGAGTTGCAAAAGAGTCGGACACGACTTTGCAACTAAAACAGCAACTAATGTAAGAAAGAGGGCCTGGTGATACCAGGTAGTTTCATTTCTCTCATCAAAAATTTGTGAATGGAGTAAAACATTTTTATAGTTAAGGGAGCTACTGGCTCACTGAAGCCTGTCCTAATGTGAAAAAACCTGTGGAGAGGTAGTTTATAAAATGTGAAAGCGGGGGTGGGGGTTTGAGAGAGTTCATCAGGTTAAAGCAGATTTAATTCCCATGTTCACCCTAAGTTCAGAGTAATCCTCTTGATAGAAGGAAGTCAAGTTTAGATGAAATGCTTTTGTCATTGTCAAGATACACTTAACTTTTGTAAACTTTTAAATGCAGCAGTTTAATATAGAATATCCTGATTCTCAAAAGTTTATGAAATTGCTGCCTGCTGAAACCCCAGCAAAAGGCTAATAACCATGTGTATATGTATGTACTTGAAGTATTCAAAGAAGAAAATTGGGTGAAAGTAGTCTATACTTAACATATCTATATGCATAGATCATTGTGTAATCAGAAGAAACCTTGTTCTGTGAGGTGTCAAAGATAACTTTCACAAAGGAATGAAAGTTTGAATCTATAGTATATTAAGGTGTAACATTACTTTGTCGTGAAGTCATCAATAAGCTAGATTGAAGTGGCTACCAGCTAAAAACGTGGACTTCTCTTACCATTAGATCTTGAACGTTCAGACTAATGAAGTAAAATCAATAATAAAAAATATAGTTTGCCTGTCTACCTTCTGAATAACAAGTACTTTGGTATCTCTTTTTTAATTGATTTCTTTTTCATGAAAATAGATTTTCTTATTACAGAAATACATACCAGGGCAATGAATGCTATCCTAAGTTACTATCTAAATATTCTTATTTCAAAAAACCAAAAAAATGAAGAAACTTAAATATAGTGGTGAAAAGAAAGAAAATAATCTGAAATCTTGACTTCAGGTTTAACCACTTTTGTTAAACTCTGTTTTGTTAAAGTCTGTTGACTCTGATATTTTAGATTTCTTTCTTTTTTTTTTTAAAAAGATTTATTTGTCTGAGTCTGCTCTGTTGCAGCGTATGAGCTTCTCTCTAGTTGGGGCATGTAGGCTTAGTAGCTTAGTTGCCCTGTGGGATGTGGGATCTTAGTTCCCCAACTAAGGATCGAACCTGTGTCCCCTCCATTGGAAGGCAGATTCTTTATTATTATTTATTTAAATTGGAATCTAATTACCTTACAATAATGGTGGTTTTTGCCAGTCTACGAGGTTCATCTGTATTGCCAATTATAGTTCATTTATAATTACATCATGAGAAACGCTGGGCTGGAAGAAGCATAAGCTGGAATCAAGATTGCCAGGAGAAATATCAATAACCTCAGATATGCACATGACACCACCGTTATGGCAGAAAGTGAAGAAGAACTAAAAAAAAGCCTCTTGATGGAAGTGAAAGTGGAGAGTGAAAAAGTTGGGTTAAAGCTCAACATTCAGAAAATGAAGATCATGGCATCTGGTCCCATCACTTCATGGCAAATAGGTGGGGAAACAGTGTCAGACTTTATTTTTTTTGGACACCAAAATCACTGCAGATGGTGACTGCAGCCATGAAATTAAAAGACGCTTACTCCTTGGAAGGAAAGTTATGACCAACCTAGATAGCATGTCGAAAAGCAGAGACATTACTTTGCCGACTAAGTTCCGTCTAGTCAAGGCAATGGTTTTTCCAGTGGTCATTTGTGGATGTAAGAGTTGGACTGTGAAGAAAGCTGAGTGCCGAAGAATTGATGCTTTTGAACTGTGGTGTTGGAGAAGACTCTTGAGAGTCCCTTGGACTGCAAGGAGATCCAACCAGTCCATTCTGAAGATCAGCCTTGGGATTTCTTTGGAAGGAATGGTGCTAAAGCTGAAACTCCAGTACTTTGGCCACCTGATGCGAAGAGTTGACTCATTGGAAAAGACTCTGATGCTAGAAGGGATTGGGGGCAGGAGGAGAAGGAGACGACAGAGGATGAGATGGCTGGATGGCATCACTGACTCTATGGACATGAGTCTGGGTGAACTCTGCGAGTTGGTGATGGACAGGGCGGCCTGGCGTGCTGCAGTTCATGGGGTTGCAAAGAGTCGGAGACAACTGAGTGACTGAACTGAACTGAATACAGTATAGAACACAATATATGCAAAACTCTGTTGTGTGACTGTACCACATGTTTGAATTCTTTTTTTAATGCACATTTAAGTTGCTTCCTTTTTTGTTGTTACAAGCCAAGCTACCATGAACATCTCTTATTTTCCCTTGTTTGCTAAATGTAGGTTTTAGGTTATGAATGGTGTTGAATTGTATTATGTACTTTAATCTGTGGAGATAATTACTTTTTTAATCTGTTAATGTTGTTAATTAATTACCTTTTTAGATGTTCTGATGGTAAACACCCTTGCATACTGGAATAAACTCAACTTGGTCATACTGTTATACCTG
>SJYQ01018606.1:33237-114844 GCA_006410935.1 Redunca redunca
CTAGTCTTGGTATTAAAAAAAATATTTATTGGAATATAGTTGCTTTACAGTGTTATGTTTCTATTGTACAGAAAAGTGAACCAGTTATATATATATATTTCTACTTATTTGGATTTCCTTTCCATAGAGCAATGAGTTCCCTGTGCTATACAGTAGGATTTTCTTTAGTTACCTATTTTACACATAGCATCAATAGTATATATACATGAATCCCAGTCTTCCAGTTCATCCTTCTCCCCACCCCCTGCCTCTTGGTATCTATATATTTCTTCTCTATGTCTGTGTCTCTATTTCTGCTTTGCAAATAAGTTCATCCATACCATTTTTCTATATTCCACATTTATGTATTAATATATGATATTTGTTTTTATGACTTTCTTCATTCTCTATGACAGTCTCTAGGTACATCCATGTCTCTACAAGTGACCCAATTTCATTCCTTTTTATGGCCAAGTAATATTCCATTGTCTGTATGTACCACATCTTCTTTATTCATTTCCTCTGTTGATGGAAATTTTGCTTGCTTCCCTGTCCTGGCTTTTGTAAATAGTGCTGCAATGAACATTGGGGTGCATGTGTCCTTATGAATTATGTTTTTCTCTGTGTATATGCCCAGTGTTGGGATTGCTGGGTCATATGGTCCTTATGTTTTTAGTAGTTTTTAGGAACCTCCATTGGAGAAGGCAGTGGCAACCCACTACAGTACTCTTGCCTGGAAAATCCCATGGACGGAGGAGCCTAGTAGGCTGCAGTCCATGGGGTTACGAAGAGTTGGAACTTACTGAGTGACTTCACTTTCACTTTTCACTTTCATGCATTGGAGAAGGAAATGGCAACCCACTCCAGTGTTCTTGCCTGGAGAATCCCAGGGACGGTGGAGCCTGGTGGGCTGCTGTCTATGGGGTTGCACAGAGTCAGACATGACTGAAGAGACTTAGCAGCAGCAGGAACCTCCATATTGTTCTCCATAGTGCCTGTATCAATTTAACCTTCCCACCAACAGTATAAGAGGGTCTCTTTTCTCCACACATTCTCCAGCATTTGTTGTTTGTAGACTTTTTGATGTTGGCCATCCTGACTTGTGTGAGGTGATACCTCATTGTACTTTTGATTAGCATTTCTCTAATAATTAGTGATGTTGAGCATCTTTTCATGTGTTTGTTGGCCATCTGTATGTCTTCTTTGGAGAAATGTCTGGTCTTCTGGTGGTGGTTTAGTCACCAAGTCATGTCCAATTCTTGCAGCCCCATGGGCTGTAGCCTGCCAGTCTCCTCTGTCCATGGTATTCTCCAGGCAAGAATACTGGAATAGGTTGCCATTTCTTTCTTCAGAGGATCTTCCCAACCCAGAGATCTAACCTGGGTCTCCTGCATTGCAGGCAGATTCTTTACCAACTTAGCTATGAGGAAAGCCCAATTAGGTCTTCTGCTAGATTTGTATTAGCAAACTGTTCCAGTCAGTCATGGTTGGGAAAAGTTACATTCTTCTTTTGATTTTCAGTATCTTTAATTATCACCAAGAGTTAGTTAGCATGTTTTTTCTTTTGGAGGACTACCTATTCTTATCCATAGCCCACTTTTCTACTACTCTACTCATCTTTCTTATTGCTGTGTAAAATTCTTCCTATGCCATGTGCATGGCACATTTAGATGGTTTAAAGCTTGCTTACCACCAGGATACTTTTTTGTTATTTTGACTTGGTTCAAATGTTATTTACTTTAGAAATGGGTGATGGATCATCTCGAAGAGATCATTTCATGAGAAGTGGATTTGCCTCTGGGAGGAGTTTGGGAAACAGAGGTAAGTATCTTTCTTTAACCATCTATTATAATAGGTGAATAGTGGAATGAATAGAGGCTTTTATGGCTGTTTCAGTTCAGTTCAGTCACTCAGTCGTGTCCTGACTCTTTGCAACCCCGTGAATTGCAGCATGCCAGGCCTCCCTGTCTATCGTCAACTCCCGGAGTTTACCCAAACTCATGTCCATCGAGTCAGTGATGCCATCCAGCCATCTCATCCTCTGTCATCCACTTATCCTCCTGCCCCCAATCCCTCCCAGCATCAGGGTCTTTTACAATGAGTCAACTCTTTGCATGAGGTGGCCAAAGTACTGGAGTTTCAGCTTCAGCATCAGTCCTTCCATAGAACACCCAGGACTGATCTCCTTTAGGATGGACTGGTTGGATCTCCTTGCAGTCCAAGGGACTCTGAAGAGTCTTCTCCAACACCACAGTTCAAAAGCATCAATTCTTCAGCACTCAGCTTTCTTCACAGTCCAACTCTCACATCCATACATGACCACTGGAAAAACTATAGCCTTGACTAGATGGACCTTTGTTGGCAAAGTAATCTCTCTGCTTTTCAATATGCTATCTAGGTTGGTCATAACTTTTCTTCCAAGGAGTAAGCGTCTTTTAATTTCACAGCTGCAGTCACCATCTGCAGTGATTTTGGAGCCCCCCAAAATAAAGTCTGCCACTGTTTCCACTGTTTCCCCATCTATTTGCCATGAAGTGATGGGACGGGATGCCATGATCTTCGTTTTCTGAATGTTGAGCTTTAAGCCAACTTCTCACTCTCCTCTTTCACTTTCATCAAGAGGCTTTTTAGTTCCTCTTCATTTTCTACCATAAGGGTGGTATCATGTGCATATCTGAGGTTATTGCTATTTCTCCCGGCAATCTTGATTCTAGCTTGTGCTTCATCCAGCCCAGCATTTGTCATGATGTACTCTGCATATAAGTAAAAAAAGCAGGGTGACAATATACAGCCTTGAAGTACTCCTTTTCCTATTTGGAACCAGTCTGTTGTTCCATGTCCAGTTCTAACTGTTGCTTCCTGACCTGCATATAGGCTTTTCAAGAGGCAGTTTAGTGCAAGGTAAATCTGATATAACTTAGTATACAGTAGACTATGTTGGGATGATGAATTTTTTTTTTTAATATCAGTATTCTTTTCACTCTTTCACTTTTTAAGATAGTAGGAAATAGTTGAATTGATTAGATGGGTAGATTGATTAAAGAGAGTTGCTTCCCAGAGCTGCTGCTTAATGTGTTGATGGTTTTTGTTGCCAATTGGCATGGGACGAATGAGAGAAACTCCAGAGACTAAAATGTGAAGGACCTCTTTCTTAAGTTTTATGTTTTTCAAGAAAAGGCAGTATGTGAAACAGTTCTGTTAGCTCACTAGTATTAAGAGGTTGTTTTCCCAAAATTCAAAGTTTTTATTGTCACTTTTAGAGCAGTCAGCACTAGATTTAACAGATAACGACCCAGCAAAGTACTTTCCTCCATTCCATTTTTAGATTTGTTATTAAAATGCTGAAAATATTCTGCACTGTATGTTAGTATAGTGCAACAAAATATTATTAGAACCTCAAATGGTCATATGGATTTTTAAATAAATTTCTCTTATGGGATGCCGTAAGCTAGGGTTAATAGTTCTAAATATACATGACACTTGTTCTTCAATATATTAAATGTTACTTTTTGAAAAACTTTGGTATTTCTATATATTTTTATTCATTGGCAACTGAAAGTTGGTATATGGTATTTCATTTNATGTACCTGAAACTAACACAAAATTGTAAATTAACTATACTCTGATAATATTTAAGAAAATAGTTATCTTTAATACTGCATATAATCCTGGAAATTTATAGAAGAACCACACCTTTCCCAAATGATTCAGTTTAACATTCTGGTTTGTTTCCATCTCTGTGGTATTTTTTCTCACAACTTGGATATATCTAGTAACGTGGTTCTAAAATTGACTTTTAATTACCTAACATATATATTGACTAGCTTTTTATCTTCTGTGAAGTATGGCCTAAAAAGCTTTAACTTCCTGAATCACGTGCTTTTTTAGAATATGATAAAAATACTGATAGTTGCATATACACAGTTTTGCATGTGGCATTAGGAGTTTCACAGATCTCTTAGCTCCTCTGTATTAGGATATTACAGATGTAGGGAAGACAATTTGTGAAAATCACAAGATAATGATAATTATCCTAGTGATAATTTAAAGTGGCTATTTATGATGTTTTGGGTGCTTAAGTTTATGTTTTAAATAACTGTGCTGCTTGACATAGAAACTCTGCCCTCAGAATTCTTAATTTAGTGGTAGAGAAGCACATGAAAAGAAATATTGCTTAAAAAGAGATACACATAGTATGCTGTGGGAATGTGAATGATGAATTGATTACAGTTGGAGGACTGAAGGAGGACTTCACAGAAGAGGTGGGTTTTGAATCAGGCTTTTGAAGAGTGAAAAGAATTTTGCTAGGAAAAATAGGAAAGCAAGGAATGTCATGCTGAAGGAATAGCATGTAGGAAATAGAACATATTAGAAGTTCACAGTGTGGAGGATGGGAAGTTGTTTTATGAATTAAAATGTTGGGTGTTCAGAGTTGTATAGTGGGATATAAAACTAAGATGGTTGATATAGGGAAATACTATGGAGGAGTGGGAGATAAAGGGAAGTGGTATTCTTAGCATTTTTTCATTATTATATAGCTCCTTCTTAATTCTAATTTTAAAAAGTAGATTGAGAGTGATTTAAGTACTAGAAAAATGAATCGGGACTTCCCTGGTGGTCCAGTGACTTAAGACTCTATGCTGCCAATACCAGTGGCCCTGGTTTGATCATTGGTCAGGGAACTAGATCCCACATGCTGCAGCTAAGAGTTCTCATGATGCAACTAAGACCTGGTGCAGCCAAATAAATAGCAAATATTTTTTTAAAAAAATGAATAATTACAGGACAAGAGTATAGAGTTTTCATTAGCAGTGACTTTCACATAGAGATATAATGTAAATAGCTGGATCTATCAGGGTGAGGTTTCAATATATAAAAGATCAGAGTTGAATAGAGTTCAATTGTAGAGTTGAATTTCTTGGTTAAAGTTCTCTAGTAAAATAGCAACTAGTTGAGAGCTGTATTTCAGCGGTAGTATATTTGTGTTTTTAGTTTGGTATAATGTAAGAATTTTTGAAAAAGAAGTTGCAGGTATATTTTAATTTTATAAGTTCCTGTAATACTCTCTCCTTATCCTTGGAAGTTCCCTTACCACACAGATTCATGTAATTCCTAGTTATTGATGACACACTTGATTTTATACTTAAGAAGTTTTTAATTGTATCTGAACTTTTTCAGATCCTGGTGAGTCTAATAAAAGAGAGAATATGTCCACAGTGGGTGGTTTTGGAGTTGGAAAGAGTTTTGGAAACAGAGGTAATCTGCTTATGATGTCTTCAATTGAAACTTAAGTGACACCTTATAGTCTTTGAGTTCTGTTTCCTTTTAACATACATAGGAAGTGTGTGCCTTTCCCAAGAATTTATGGAGATCACAAAGGAGTGCTTTCACTTTCCTAATCATAGTTTAGAGCAAAACTTTATGCTGCTTTGGATATGTTTGCTATTCTATGTAGTTCTCTTGGTTTCCTTTTTAATAGCCGTGCTACTTGCTGCAGCATCTCGTCAAATTGATTTACCCCACAGGTGAACCCCATGTCTTTTCTCCTCTACTCATGATTTCCTTGCCCTGCTCCTGCAACAAGAGATCTATCTTACACTTCTGGGGTGAACCCGAGTTTCCATCTTTACTTGAACAAAGAACTGGTGGTGGTGGTTTAGTCACTAAGTTATGTCTGACTCTTGCGACCCCGTGGACTGTAGCCTACCAGGCTCCTCTGTCCATGGGATTCTCCAGGCAAGAATACTGGAATGGGTTGCCATTTCCTTCTCCAAAAGAACCAGTAGAAGTTTTGAATTTGCATTTTGTTTCCAAAAAAATTTAAAAACTATAAAGTAGAACTTACATAGAGTTTAAGATCAAAACCAATAGTGTGTAGATGGAAGACTTCTCAAGCATTTTGGAGACTCAGCACTTGATTTTTCTGGGAAAGGTGTATGGAGGGGAAGGGGCAATTGTAGAGGTCAGTAGAGTGTAATCCTTTTCTGAACCAGCTTCAAAGATTACAAATATTTAAATGAATAAAATAACCAAAAAATCTGTTTTGTTATATATAATCTTTTTGTAGGGACTATCTTTACTTTGAAATTATATATCTGCTTAAGGAAAAAGTGTTATCATTCATATATAGAGGCCATATATGGAGGGCCTTTATATATGGATACTTACTTTTTTATATGCTAATTGTATATTAAATGTCTCTGGAGTTTAATGCTGGGACATGAGATTTTGTTGAGCCTGAGATGTTAAATGACTTGATATGTAGACACTTTGCATATAAATTTAATGTCTGTCAAAGAGTAATTGATTAGTCTCTGTACTCCTGAAGCTGTAATTTAATATATTTTACTATTTAAATTAGATCATGATTGATAGACATTGCATACTGACATTTAATTTTAAGTTACATTATCTAAGTAACTTGTAGTTACTCAGGTACCCTGAGTATCACTTCAGTAAAGACCATTTTATAGAAGACTCATATTTTTTTAAATGTATGAAATATTACTGATGGATGTTTTTAAAGTGAATTTTAGAGCTACATCTATATGTTCCAGAGATGCATAGATCTAGACACAAGGTTTTATTAAATGAGAAATTTGAAAGCAGACTTTGGTGAAAGATTGTTTTTAAAATTTTATAAACAGAAGTTGGCAGAATCTCCTTGATACTGAGAAGGGAAAAATGATATGATATTGGATTGTAATTTAGTTATCCTCCAGCAGATGAGAGTATAATTTATAAAATTCATAAAAATTTGATATTTTGAGTAGGAAATACATAGTGGTTATAGTGAGATACACACACGCATACCCATGTTTCACTCATGTACATATGGAGGAATATGTAACATTTCAGGTAATATAAGATTGGCTGGTATTTTAATCTTAATAAACTGACACAAGGCAGAAGTTGTCATACAATGTATATGCATTCTCATTCACTGTTTATATATACAGTTGTATGCGATTTATACAATTTTAAAGGGACATCATAACTATCAGTCCCTGTAAGGTGTGTGTTTCTCTGTTTCTCTTTCTTCTGCAGAAGAAGAAATTGGTTTTTGGTCATTTGATTCAGGTAATTGTTTTCAGAAATTTGCAAGTTTAATTTTATGTTTCATGTAGGCTTTTCAAATAACAAGTTTGAAGAAGGTGATAGCTCTGGTTTCTGGAGAGGTAAGTTCACTGTTTTTTGTAGTGACTTAAGAATTTAGTGTCTAGAATACATGTTAAGGAGAAAATAAAATTAAGTATCTTCATCTGTTCCAGCTCTGATTTAATTTAAACACGGTTTTATAAAGCAACTATCAGTTCAGTTGCTCAGTCGTGTCTGACTCTTTGCAACCCGATGCACTGCAGCATGCTGGGCTTCCCAGTCCATCAGCAACTCCCAGAGCTTGCTAAAACTCATTTCCGTCCAGTCGGTGATGCTATCCAACCATCTCATCCTCTCTCGTCCCCTTCTCCTCCTGCCTTCAGTCTTTCTCAGCATCAGGGTCTTTTCTAATGAGTCAGTTCCTTGCATCAGGTGGCCAAAGTGTTGGAGCTTCAGCTTCAGCATCAGTCCTTCCAATGAACATTCAGAACTGACTTCCTTTAGGATTGACTAGTTTGGTCTCCTTGCAGTCCAAGGGACTCTCAAGGGTCTTCTCCAGTACCACAGTTCAAAAGCATCAGTTCTTTGGCACTCAGCTTTCTTTATGGTCCCACTCATATTCATACATGACTAGTGGAGAAACCATAGCTTTGACTAGAAGGACCTTTGTCGGCAAGGTAATATCTCTGCTTTTTAATATGCTGTCTAGGTTGGTCATAGGTTTTCTTCCGAGGGGCAGGCATCTTTTAATTTCATGGCTGCAATCACCATCTGCAGTGATTTTGGAGTCCAAGAAAATAAAGTCTGTTGCTGTTTCCATTGTTTCCCTACCTATTTGCCATGAAGAGATGGGACCAGATACCATGATCTTCATTTTTTGAAAGTTGAGTTTTAAGCCAGCTTTTTCACTCTCTTTCCCTTTCATCAAGAGGCGCTTTAGTTCCTCTTGGCTTTCTGCCATAAGGGTGGCATCCTCTGCATATCTGAGGTTATAGATATTTCTCCCAGCTATCTTGATTCTGGCTTGTGCTTCATCCATGAATTCTCCTGGCCAGAATACTGGAGTGGGTAGCCACTCCCTTCTCCAGAGGATCTTCCCAACCCAGGTCTCCTGCATTGCAGGTGGATTCTTTACCAGCTGAGCCACCACGGAAGCCTCAAAGCAGTATCAATTCAGTTCAGTTCAGTCGCTCAGTTGTGTCCGACTCTTTGTGACCAAAGCAGTATAGGCAGAGCCTTAACCAAGAATTCAGCCTTCCTAATCTGGGCTGTCGTCATCTATCTTAACTAATCTATGCAGTACAACTTTTGAATGCTGTGTTACCTTAAGAAAAAGAGGATAGTAGAACAAGTAAGGAAGCAAAATTTCACTTTCATATATAAATACAATTTGGGGCATATAGGTCCTTAAGTGAAGTCTCTCAGTCATGTCCAACTCTTTGCAACCCCATGGACTATAGCCTACCAGGCTTCTCCGTCCATGGGATTTTCCAGGCAAGGGTACTAGAGTGGGTTGCCATTTCCTTCTCCAGGGGATCTTCCTGACCCAGGAATCAAACCCGGGTCTCCTGCATTGCAGGCAGACGCTTTACCCTCTGAGCCACCAGGGAAGCCCCTGTAGGTCCTTATTCAGACTCAAAGAAGTATTTCCAGTGGAAAAGGATTCATGAGACTGGATCACTGCTGAAATCACAGACATGTATGTAAAGGTACTGACACTCTAGTTTGGAGGAATACAGAAAATGGTGAGAATAGAGTATTGTTAGCAGAAGATAAACTACAATAATTAATAATACTTTCCAAGAGAACCTGATTGAGGAGATTTGAGTGAGGCCCTGGATCCTGTATTTAAAAGCCTCCCTGCTGACTCTGATGCCTCTTTCATTTGGTAACCACTGATCTATGGAGTCTTTATAACTTCTCTGCACACAGATACATAGCGTATTTTGTGGTTATTTTTCCTGTATCTTGTGTCCCTTATCTGGTCTAGTATAGCAATAAGCTCAGATTTGGAATCAGACACCCGGGATTTGAGACCCAGATCCTTATTTTCCTGTCAGTTGTATTATCTTAAAAAAGCATGTTTAACTTTGTATTTCTTTTTCTCTGTTTATAAATTGAGGATAATACCCACCTCATAAGGTTTTTGTGAGGATTTAAAAAGTTAAAATACAATTCATTTAGAAGAGTGTCAGATGGATACTAAGTTTTATGTTATTATTACATTATTTTTCTATAATTAATAGATTATAACTAATCTTGGGATCATTATCTCATTTTTGTTTGTGCTTAACTTTATTTTTAACTCTACAGAGATTATTTCTTTTTAAATAACTGTTTATTTTGAAATCGTTTGACTCAAAGTTTCAAAAATGGTACAGAAGATTTCCTTCAGCTTGCCTCTAATGTAATTGTACTCCTCACCCAACTTCTTCTGATGTCATTAGCCTATTTTAATTCCCAGTGTGGTCAAAATAACTGTAAGTTTGTTTTAGGAGAACAGTTGGCCAAAGGTTATGTGAGGTGGGTTTTCTTTCATATATGGCAATAAATGTTAGCTACCATCATCATTATTCCAGATGATGATGAATTATTATATCATCAAATAATAATTCCATTATTCCAGATTATTCTAAGAAACTTTCCAGAATTCTTTTTCCTCTTCAACCCCCTTGTATGAAATCTTGCTTCTGAGAAGATGGTCTTGATGTTAAATGACTCTTCAGGAATATTGTCAATTGTTGATGTCAGCTCAAATAGGAGCCTGCAACAAGAGCTGTGGATCACTGTTTATTATAAATCAATATTAATTGAGTAGATTAGTACTTTTGTACATAAACAACTGATAGCTTTTAATCTGCTTAGCCACATATGTCATCACTGGGACCTGAAGTTCTCTGGTACTAAATGTTAGTGATATGTACAAAGATTCCTTGAAACAGTCTTGGTATTTTTCAAATATGGCTTTATTGGAATCTTCTAGAAAGCTTAAAGTTATTACTGAAAGTTATATCAATAATGTATAATTTTTTAGTTTGGAAAAATTGTTCATTCCTTGATGTCACTCTGCACATTCAAAATGAATCTCTCTAGGGTGGGTTCTAATAATTTGTTTTTAACCAACTTTCCTGATATTTTTTAGTCATCCTTCAGTGTAGTGATCGTCATACTACTATGTAGAAACTCTGGTAATGTTAGTTAGTAATGTGACTAAGAACAGAAAACCAGGATATCCCCAAATGCTTCCATTAGGATGGATGGGGGAAAGTTGGCATATGTTAAAAAAAAAAACACTGATGTCTCAGGTTTATCAAGAAAGACAATTTACAGAAATAATGATGACATTATAAATACAATAGTTATGTATTTCTGAGATGCATCTGACTACTCAACTGTTCAGATATTTCTGAAACTGTTTCATGACATTTATGAAATTCTTATTTTTTGGCTGTGCTCAGAACTTGACAGATACATGCTAAACATTTAGTATTTGGGTATATTAGGTGATTTTTAAAAAGAATTGAATAATGTGTTTGTATTTTGTTGTTATAGTTATTTTAAAATTTAAAATTTTGTTCATATGTTAGCTTATGAATATATTTATTTTTCTCAGTAATTTCTCTTGTGACAGTACTACTTCAATAATTATTTAGATGCTATTCACATGTTAAATTTTTATTCAAGAGTCTAGTAATGACTGTGAAGATAATCAAACATGGAACAGAGGGTTTTCCAAGAGAGGCGGTAAGGACCATGTTTTGGAACAACTTGTACTTAAGACAGAAATTAAACTGAAAAATTGATTTTTGAAGAGCTGAAAGAAAAATTTTGGTGGTGAAAACCTTTCAAGAAAAATACTTTGGCATATCCTTTATGCTGTTAATATTTGAGTTAATATTCAGTAGGTGTCTCTCCTGCTTTCTGATGTCACTGGATTTGTCTTTTCCTAAGACCTCCAGAGTGTTTTATGAAGTACAAAAGGTGGGACTGTGTGAATCTTGGTCAGTCACAGTATAGATAAACTGGAATGTCCTTGTCTCTGAGTAGGAACATTGGAGATATGGGGGAAGGGAGAAATTGTAGATTAATCACCATACTTGCTAATCCTGCCTCTACTTGAGGTGAGAGTGCTCAGTTCTGGATTATCTGTAGGCAGACCTCTTAAAATAGCAACAATATCCACGAAAAACCACAGTGAGCTTATAAAATTGCTACAAGTGTGAAAATATATTTATGATAGAACTTAGTGCTTGGAGCTGCACTAGATACATCAGATACATCATAGTTTTTGCTGCAACTTGGAGATATACTTTTCCCTTGCCTATTAGAGATGATTGGCTCACTGAATAGATCATTGAATAGCAGGCCTTCCTAGTGAAGCTGAGACTTGCTGTGGATTTCACTATAGCCTTGGTTGAGTTGTGAGGGGGTTGTAGGAATTTGGTGGTGAATGAGGGATGGCTTATTTGTCTCATAAGCTGAGTCTTTAATGGCAATTGCAGGGGGCCCTGCAATGATGGGGTGGACGTTTAGTTAAGAAACGGACTCCTCTTTCAACATTGCTCTCCTTCCCCCTTTAACAAGCAGTTTTGACACTAATGTTCCTAAAACATAGCTCTTATTTAAATTTTTTGGTTTTCTGCAGAACAGTGACTATCTTTCTTACTATTCAGTTTTCTTTAAATCATTTTAATTCATATTTAAGTGAAGCAGTGAAAAGCCAGTTGCAGCTCTTTGTGCTTGATCCTGGTTTATTGGCTAGTGTAGGTTGTCTAGTAGGATGTCCCTGATTGTTATTTTCTTTAGATGTATATATTTGAAGTTAGAAAATTTGTGTGTGACACGGTGGTCACTCAGTAAATACAGATGTGTGTGTGAGTAAATAGAACTGTATCTAAGTTTATGTTGAAGTATGAGCAGGTAGCTGCATATGTCATAAATGTATACAGCTCAGTGATTTTTCAGTAACTGAAAACACCTGGATTCTCTGTTTTCCCAAGCACGCAGATCAGGAGTAGAAATTACTAGATCCTCAAAAACCCCTTTCATATTCATTTTTAGTCATTAGCACTGCCCTTCCAGTTAATCTCTATTCCGACTTCTATCAGCATAAATTTTTTAAAAATTTGTACTTAATATAAATGGAATCACAGTATATTTTGTGTCTAGCTTCCTCTTAATGTACTTGTGAGATTGTCTTACTGTTGGTTGCAGTTGAAGATGATTATTGCTATATAGTGTTCTTTTGTTCTCCTGTTCTGCTAATGATGGGTACTTGGATTTTGTACAGTTTTGGACTGTTCTGAAACTGCTGCTGTGAACATTCAAGTACATTTCTTTTGGTGACACTTGTTAGTGTTTGTCTTTTTGACTGTAGTCATTCTAAGGATATAAAGTTGTATCTCATTATCATTTTTTATAATTGACATATAGTTGATGTATAATATTTTGTAAATTACAAGTATCAAAACATAGTGATTCATACCTTTTAAAGATTATACTCCATTTATAGTTATTATGAAACGTTGGCTGTATCCTCTGTATTGCACAACATATCCTTGTATTATTGTGATTTTGATTTGCATTTCCTGACGACTGTGATGTTGAGCAGCTCTCCATGTGTATATTGGNAAGATTATACTCCATTTATAGTTATTATGAAATGTTGGCTGTATCCTCTGTATTGCACAACATATCCTTGTATTATTGTGATTTTGATTTGCATTTCCTGACGACTGTGATGTTGAGCAGCTCTCCATGTGTATATTGGTCATTTGTATATACAAATTTTCCAGATAGAAAATCAGTAAGGCAACAGAGATCCTAAATGACATATTAGAAAGTTAGACTTAATTGATATTTTCAGGATATTCAGTTCAGTTCAGTCACTCAGGCTCTCTGCGACCCTGTGGACTGCAGCACACCGGGCTTCTCTGCCCATCACCAACACCCCTAGCTTGTTCAAACTCATGTCCATTGAGTTGGTGATGCCATCCAACCATCTCATCCTCTGTCGTTCCCTTCTCCTCCCACCTTCAATCTTTCCCAGCATCAAGGTCTTTTCCAGCGAGTCAGTTCTTCACATCAGGTGGCCAAAGTATTGGAGTTACAGTTTCAGCGTCAGTCCTTCCAATGAATAGTCAGGAGTTATTTGCTTTAGGATTGACTGGTTTGATTTCCTTGCAGTCCAAGGGACTCTCAAGAGTCTTCTCCAACACCACAGTGTTTATAGGTGTCACTTTTTCTTTTTAGTCATTTTTAGGGTTTGGTTTGCAAAGCAAATAGTGGATTTTTTAAAAAAAACATAGCTTTTGTCTATTTACTGGTAAAGTTGAGCATTTATAGGTCAAATACAGCATTTCTCTTTAGTAACTATCTGTTGATGGCTTAAAATATTAAAGTCATTGAATTGTGCAAGGCTTAAATTAGCTTGGCCACCATGTCCCCAAGATTGCTTTGTTGGTTTTTGTGTCGTTTGTGTGTTTGTGTTTTAATATTATAGGTTATCAAGATGGAAATGATTCAGAAGCTTCAGGATCATCCAGAAGAGGTGGAAGAGGTAGTTTCCGAGGTTGCCGTGGAGTATTTGGTTTAGGAAGTCCAAGTTAGTAATGGATTGTGAATATTGTGCTTCATTTTTTAAAGAAATGATTAAAAATAACACCTATCACATATAAGATTGTTATGACTATATGGGAATGGTTTAGTATAGTGGCTGGTATATAATCACTTATGCTGTGTAAAAATAGACACATGTAATTCCTTATAGATTAAATGAGAATATGTGAATCTTTCTAACCGTTTGTGTGATGCAGTTCTTTAATATTACATTCTGTGAAGCATTTCAGAGCTTTGATAAAGATGGCTGACCTTACAAATAAGTGACATTCTCATGACTCAGCCTCCCATTATACCTTCTTATACCAGTGTGGCTTTCTACCTAAATTTTTCCAGTCGTCTTTCCTTGGTGCTAAGATATTGTCTCCTGAAGTCACTTTTGGAATGCATATCTCTCTTAACAGAGGAAAACAGAATAGTAAAACTAAAAATGTTAATGATTTAATAGATGTGTAGCAGATTAGTGAATTGTCACTTTTTAAAAAGTGAAGCGATCCAGTGGGTTGCTATTTAGGACCGATAAAGTTTGATTTGAGTGCAGTGGGTACCAAGCGATGAAATTCTGGAGAATAAGCAGTAAGATTATGTAATATGAAATTTTGAGGGACAGTAACAGTGTTGTTTTTCAAAGGTAATTTAATTTGCCTATGTCATATTTTGGTATAGTATTAGCTCTGACTACTTTTATATAATAATTTTAATAAAATTTTGAGAAAGTAATTTATAATTGAAGGAAATAATTTATGGAAAAATCCTTCTGTGTGATACTTCAAAAACACTATGATTCCTGTTAAATTATTTTCCATCTTTTTAACTTCTGGTACCATAAATTGATTTTTCTTTTCTGTTTACTGCATGATTTAAAAGTTTTAAAAAGTAACATAATCTAAATTTTTTATCTGGAAATCTAGATAGCAATTATGAACAAGATGAGGGGACCCAGCGCTCTGGTGGCATTTTTGGTTCTAGAAGATCAGCATTAAGTGGTGCAGGTGAGAAATAGAATTTATTACTGAATATTAATCATTTACATTTGCTTTTAGCTCTAGGATTATTGAACCTAATATATATTTTTAAGTATATTAGATTGGCTCATGATTGTTGCTGCTTTTTAGANTAGGGAAAAAGAATGTGGACAGTTTTCCCTCCCTCATAAAATTTGTACTCTGAATTATTCCTTCTTCCTTATCTACCAGTTAATTATTATTAGATATAAATTATACTTTTAGTTAGAAGAAGGAAAATGAAGTTTCCTTTGATTTCAAAGAAAGGATTCTGAGGGGATTTGAGGAGAAAGTGAAAAAAACATTGTTGATGAAAATGTTTAAAAGTAGTTAAATCAACTGTGATATTAAAAAAAAAATGAGCTATCAAGCCTGAAAAGACATAGAGGAGCCTTAAATGCATACTGTGTGCATGCTAAGTCACTTCAGTTGTGTCAGATTCTTTGCAAACCCATGGACTATAGCTCACCAGGCTCCTCTGTCCGTGGGATTCTCTAGGCAGGAATACTATAGTGGGTTGCCATGCCCTCCTCCAGGGGATCTTGCCGACCCAGGGATTGAACCTGCGTCTCCTGTGACTCCTGCGTTGCAGGCAGATTCTTTACTGCTGAGCCACAGGGGAAGCTCTAAATATGTGCTACTGAGTGAAAGAAGCCAATCTGAAAAGACCATACACTGTATGGTTCCAGCTCTGTATGACATTCTGGAAAAGGCAAAACTATAAGAAGAGGGGTGAAAAAAAATCAGTGGTTGCTAGGGGTTCAGGGAAGAGATGAACAGACAAAGCACTGAGAATTTTTAGGGTAGTGAAGTTACTTTGTATGATACTATAATGATGGAGACATGCCTTGATACATTTTTGCAAACATAAAAAACACTGTACAGTACCATGAATGAGCTGTAATGTAAACCATGGACTTTGGGTGATTATGTTGTGCCAGTATAGGTTTATCAACTGTAACAAAATACCTCTCTTGTGGGGAGTGTTGATTATGGGGAGGGGGGGAATATGCAGGTGTGAGGACTGGAAATATCTGGGAAGTCTCTGTATTTTCCCCTTAATGTTTCTGTGAACCTGAAATTGCCCTAAAAAAATGAAGTGTTTAAACGAAATGTTCAAATGAGAAAAAGGTTTTAGTTAAATATAGAATTAGGAGATGGGTGGGTCTAGGAATCCTGAGAAATTACTCAGTATTTGAAAAGAAATAGCTATATGTTTTATGTGCTTGAAGAGGAGCTGTGTTTTCTCTGAATATTCTGTAAAACAATGCCTTACAGATAATGGTGACACTTTCCAAAGCAGAAGTGGTAGTGGAAGTGGACGAGGTGAGTTCTTATTTGGTTTACCTGTAAGTGGTTAAAATGTCTGTAATCCAAGTTTAATTTTTGAAGTTAAAGGTAACTGTTGCTGCTTTTATACACACTTCGAGGAGTGTACATTTGCATGGCCAGTTTGGAGAAGTTGTTTACTTTTGTTGTTTAGTTGCTGTGTTGTGTCTGACTCTTGCAACCCTGTGGACTATAGCCCACCAGGCTCGTCTGTCCATGGGATTTTCCAGGCAAGAATACTGGAGTGGGTTGCCATTTCCTTCTCCAGGGAAAGCCAGTTGTTTACTACTAGTCTTTAATCTAACAATTCCATTATATACTGTAGGTATATATGCTCAATACATGTAAAAGGATGTTCACTGAAGCTTCATTTATAATAAGTGAAAACTGAAAATCACCTAAAAGTCATCAATAAATAACTGCTTGATAAATAATATAACCATAAAATGGGAGTTACCATGCAAATGTTGAAGGCTGCGATGTAATCTATGTTTAAAGATTCTTATATTAAAATAATTTTTCTTATTATGAAAATAAAATGTGAATATTTAAATATAGCTCAGTAAATTTATAGCCATTATTTCCCTATCACCTTGATTCAATATATGAAACATTTTGGTATAGCTGATAGAGACTTGAGAAACACCTTGATCTCATTAGCAACATAACACTCTAGCTCTAAAGTGTATCATTTTTTCAGAGGATTTGTTTCATTTTCTTTCTGTTGAAAAATGTTTAACCTTTTGCAGAAAGTCTGTGAATGCACTCTATTTTGGACTCCTAATCTCCTATATACTGTCACCATCTAGAACATTTCAGAGAAAGTTCTATTACAAACACAAGTAACTGTTCATTTTTAAGATTGTTTTGACATTTATAGATTAATACAGAAAAATCAACTGCCCTATGATCTTGGAGGAGCCAGGGTTTTCATATGCTGCTGTTTACTCCTTTCCTTTTAAATCAAAGAAAAATTCTGATTGTAAGACATTTTACATGGTGTTACTTTCACATCCTTGATATAGCTTTACTCTCCCTGCTACAATTCCAAGGCCTTAACAACTTCAACTTTCTCTAAGAACATCTACCTCTGAACCAGAATTGTAACATAATGCCTCCAATAATTCATTTTACACCTTTTAGATATGCTTAAATCTCATTGTTTTAAAATGAGTGGTTTTATTTAAATAAATTGAATATCAATTTAGGTGATTCATTTTTAAAAACTACTGTTTGCAATTTTAGAGAATTTAGCATTTTACAGAATCTGAGACATAACCATACAGTTTTCAAACAAAAATTTGTGGTTGACTTTTGACTTATAAAATTGTTACAATATTTAAGAGAACTGAGAGCTTGGAAAGGTTTTGCTTTTAAGGTCAAGCATTTAAAGTGTTTAAAATGGAATGTATTAATTACAAATGCAGTTTAAAGGTTTAAAGAAATGCAGTTAACTAAGTATAATTGTTTGATGAAGATTTGTTTACTCAAGTGAAGTTGATTGCATATTCATTAGGTAATTTTTGACATTTTTTTGATATATAAAATAATTGAAATTATTATAAAAAAATAAAATGATCTTTTTTATTATGAGATAGCTTGGTGTAGGGGATAAAGAAAATTCAGTATAAATAATTTTATATTATTAAAAAAGTCTCAGAGTTAAAAATGCTTAAATTTCATATAAAAGTTAAAATATTTTCCAGACTAGTAAAACAATAAAGCTTGTTTAATATCTCTGAAAAATTCTGAGATCATTATTAGTCTGAGAGCATTCAGAGTGGCAACTCCCTTGAACCACTTTTCCCTGCTTCACTCCTTCAAATTCTTGGTTTCTTCAGTATAGAAAAGGATTATTAATGGCTAAACCATATTTTATACAAATTCTTAGATCTTGTTTGAAAAGGGGTTTGAAGACCTGTGGACATACAGGACAAGAAAATTAGAGAGTGCACGTATAAAAATGCTATATGTTAGCCTTTCAAATCTAATGCAGTCCTTATTCTTTTTGTGATAGTATGTGAAAGTGGCACAATCAATGACTCCTTGTCTAGAAACCAGAAAGGTAGTGTGTGGAAAAGAGTTAACATGATAGGCCTGACTGCTCTTCTTGGAAAGTCCTTCTTACAAGACCCTTCCCTGACTTCTGGGAACTTGGATTTTGGGAGGGGTCTCAACACCCTTAACCAGTGTGAGTGGTCCACTGTACCTAAATGGTTTGTAAAACAATGTGGTTTATAATGAATACCCACTTTTCTTCTGGGAGTTGGGAAATTTGGTACATGCCAGGCAGAAGGTTCCTGCCTGCTTCATCAGCCCCTCATAAGAACCCTGGATATTGAATCTCTAATTGATTACTCTGGTAAACATTTTCAGCATGTTGTTGCAACTTGACCTGTATAACACCAGTGGGAGTGACTCTTGAAATCTTGCACCTGGTCTTCTCTGGGCTTTTCTCCATACCCTTTTTTCCTTTGCTCATTTTGCTCCATACCTTTTCTATTACTAAGTCACAGCCGTAGTTATGACTGTATTCTGAGTCCTAGCAGATCATAGAACCTATAGGTTATAGTGGGGACATCTCAACAGAGATGGTCTTTTAGTTCCTGTTAGAAAATATATTCCTTTGTTGAGGAACATAAGAATAGGAAAGAGACATAACAGCTTAAACAAGAAGATACTAATATGTTATAACATTGTAACCTGCATAAAGTCAGCATTTTAAATGCTAAGGGTACTTAAAATATTCAGGATTCTATTTATCTTAATTGTCTCAAACATTATTTGTTTGAGGGGACNGGGGACCATCCATGTTTAGAACTTTTTCTCTTTGAAGACAAGCAACAAAAATAAAGATAGACACAGTCTTGTATATTGACTGACTGTCACTGTGTATTTCTTTAATAGGTGGTTACAAAGGTTTAAATGAAGAAGTAATTACAGGCTCTGGAAAGAGTAAGTTTTACTTTAGATAAGGTATTTGATTTTTATAGTGAGTATTGTTTTACCCGTCAACTTTAAAAAAGTTTGTCTTTTTTTGGCTTGATTCCTTTTAAGATTCTTGGAAGTCAGAAGCTGAAGGAGGAGAAAGTGGTGACATGCAAGGTATATTAATTTTTGTGTGATCCACACAAATGTATATTACATTTTAATACAGATGCAGAATATTTAAAGAGATAACTTTAGGAAGTTTGAAGTAAAAACTTTAATGGTAAACATTTGGAACTTTTTTGTAATTTTATTTATTTACTTTTGGCTGTGCTGGGCCTTCGTTGCTACACAGGCTTTTCTCTAGTTGTGGAGAGCTGAGGGCTCCTCTCTAGTTGCGGTCTTCTCATTGTGGTGGCTTTTCTTGTTGCAGAGCATGCGCTCTAAGATGCACGGGCTTCAGTAGTTGTGATACGTAGGCTCAGTAGTTGCAGCTCCTGGGCTCTAGAGCACAGGCTGCGCATGAGCTTAGTTGCTCTGTGGCATGTGAGATTTTCCTGTGGCAGGGATTGAACTTGTGTTTGCTGCATTTGGCAGGTGGATTCTTTTCCAGTGAGCCACCAGGGAAGCCTAGGAATTTGCATGTTGTTTTAAATTTGAGTTTGTTGGTTTTTGTTTGTTTTCTCTCTTGTTTTTATTCTAGTCCTTATAATGTAAATTTTCTTTTAAATTCTAAGGACCAAAAGTGACCTACATACCACCTCCTCCACCTGAAGATGAGGACTCCATCTTTGCACATTATCAGACAGGCATAAACTTTGACAAATATGATACTATTCTTGTAGAAGTATCTGGACATGATCCACCACCAGCAATTCTGGTCAGTGCAATAATTGTTTCTGTAATGACTGTGAGGCAAACTTTGTTTATTAAAAATTTGGCACATTTCTTTAAGTTGATATTAAAGAATACAAAAATTTCATCTTTAGTATTTAATGTCTTAGGTTGGAAATTTAGACTCATATCTAACATCTACATTAGAATTAATTGCTGTGTTGAAAAGGGAGGGTATTATATTTCCTCCCCACCTCCTCAAACTAGGATGGAAACTTGATTTAAATTTATTAAAAAAGATACTTTTCCTAAAGATTCAATATTTCTGCTTTCTACATTATGTGAGAAAATGCATCTTAGGGGAGTGATGGGGGATCCCAGGTCCCCTGTTGATAATGAACCATTTTTATTGATCAGAGTTATTTGCATCTCACAGGTTTTAAGGGGGCTGAACAAGTTTTTAGAGCCATTTTCTATATGGAATATTCCTTAATTCTGTCAAGTAATTGCATACAGGTTCTAGATATTACTTTTGAATGGGGGCATATATATTATATACAGTAGAATTAACAACTTGAAACTAATTCAAATGGAGTATGTTTATGGAATGACTAATGTATGATACATGGAATTTAACCACTGCCCCCTGATTTTTTTAGAGTTTTGAAGAAGCTAATCTTTGTCAGACACTGAATAACAACATTGCTAAAGCTGGTTATACTAAGCTTACTCCTGTGCAAAAATACAGTATTCCCATTATACAAGGAGGACGAGATTTGATGGCTTGTGCTCAGACGGGCTCTGGAAAGACTGTAAGTCACTTCCCTACATACATTTTGCCCAGTATTCAAACTGTCACTTTTTGAACTTTGGTTCTTCCCAAGTAGATGATTTTAGTGAAATGTCATAAATACTCATGTTTTTGCCTCTGATTTCTGGTTTTATTGAAGTTTGTGTACTTTTGAAGAAAGAATTTTTAACTATTTCTAGTGTTTTGCAGTTCATAGATGTTTAATCTCTAAGTATATTCAGCTCCTTCTGTGGGATATAATATTTAAAACAAAACAACTGAGAGTCAAAGCACCAAAGGTTATAAGACTTTGATTGTAAGAACAAGGGAAAAAATAATTTATGTAATGTAAAGTTGTCCCCATCACTTCATGGCAAACAGATGGGAAACAAAAAGTGGAAACAGTGACAGATTTTATTTTCTTGGGCTCCAAAATCACTGTGGATGGTGACTGCAGCCACAAAATTAAAAGATACTTCCTCCTTGGAAGAAGAGCTATGACAAACCTAGACAGCATATTAAAAAGCAGAAATTTACCACTTTGCTTACAAGGTCCTTACAGTCAAAGGTAAGGTTTTTCCAATAGTCATGTATGGATGTGAGAGCCTTAAAGAAGGCTGAAAGCCAAAGAATTGATGCTTTCAAACTGGTGCTGGAGGAGGCTCTTGAGAGTGCCTTGGAGAGCACAGAGATCAAAGCAATCAATCCTAAAAGAAATTCACCCTGAATATTCACTGGAAGGACTGATGCTGAAGCGCCAATACTTCGGCTACCTGATGCAAAGAGCCACCTCATTGGAAAAGATCCTGATGCTAGGAAAGATTAAGGCAGGAGGAAAAGGGGGCAACAGAGGATGAGATGGTTGGATGGCATCACCAACTCAATGGACATAAGTTTGAGCAAACTCCAGGAGATAGTTAAAGCAGCCTGATGTACTGTAGTCCATGGGGTCAAAAAGAGTTGGACACAACTTAGTGACTAACAACAACAGTGTGATAGCTGATACAGTTTTGGAGTCAAGAGAATGAGAAATAGCTGTATGTACTGTTGTTGTCTATGTACAGTGCTAAGTTGTTTCAGTCGTGTCCGACTGTGTGCGACCCCATAGACAGCAGCCCACCAGGCTCCCCCGTTCCTGGGGTTCTCCAGGCAAGAACACTGGAGTGGGTTGCCATTTCCTTCTCCAATGCATGAAAGTGAAAAGTGAAAGTGAAGTCGCTCAGTCGTGTCTGACTCTTTGCGACCCCATGGACTGCAGCCCGCCAGGCTCCTCCGTCCATGGGATTTTCCAGGCAAGAGTATTGGAGTGGGGTGCCATCGCCTTCTCCCTATGTACAGTACCTGGTCCTTAGTATGAAGTGACCTCTGGTTATGCTAATTCTAAAAGAACTCTGATGGGACCCAGTTGGTCTTAGGACTAAACTGTGAGATTTGTGAATTAAATAGGGTTCCATGAGATGAGCATTAAAGACTGTCATTTCCAGGATCATAGTCTTGCCTCATATTATATTAGTCTTAAAAATCCTCCATAGTAGAGTTGAAAGGAAAATAAATGAAAATAAGCTGTACAGTATAGCAACTAATGTGTGACTCAAATGTGGTTTTGGAGGTAGATTTTAGTGTCTTATTTAATAAGAAAACTGTAGCACAAAGTTACTCTTGCCATATGTAACTTTCACAAGGATGATAAGTTTAGTAATCCAAATGAATGCTTTCTCAGTTTTTGCTCTGCTTTGTGGACCACTTTTGTCATGCATTCTGATTTTATTTCTACCTCAAAAGGAATCATTTAGAATAAATGCTACGTTCCTCATTAACCTCTCAAAATAAGTTAATGTTTGTTTATTTAGAATCTTTGGTTGTGGTTTTTTTTTAAAACACAAAAGATAGTTTCATAAGATAGATTAACTTTATCAAACATTTTATATTGTATAATATGAGCATGATGACCAAAATGTTAGAAACTCATTGAAATAAAAATTTCCCTTTGTCATTTTAAATTTATCAAAAAGATGAAAGAAGAAGCTAAAGCATATAAATACATGAGAATAGGTTGCCATAGGGAAAAGGATGATACCCTATAAATTTGTAAGTTATGCAATTTAACTTCTAGGCAGCTTTTCTCTTGCCAATTTTGGCTCATATGATGCGTGATGGAATAACTGCCAGTCGTTTTAAAGAACTTCAGGAACCAGAGTGTATTATTGTAGCACCAACTCGAGAGTTGATCAATCAGATCTATTTGGAAGCCAGAAAATTTTCTTTTGGGTAAGTACATCTGGAATGCCACTCATAAACAAGTTTTTCTTTAGAGAATTATTGTATTTATTTTGGGAAAAACTCAGTACATGAATAAGAATGCAGTCATATAATTTAATTTGGTGTTACTTGACTGAAGTTGACTTTTTCATAATCTTGCTTATAGAATCTATTTTTAACAATGCTTATTAAAAATTAGATGATGATAGAAGTAGAACGATAAGACGGTGTACATATTCATGTGTTTTCTGGTAGTTTTTAAGTATATGTTTAAAGATGAGTTTATGGTGTTCCTAATAATTTTCTATTATTTTCTATTCCTAATAATTTTCTATGTGTTAATGTTTCTTTAACACATAACTTCGTAAAATGGATAACTTCTTATTTAACAATCAGACCTAGTTTTCAATGACTGTAAGATTGTCCATGTGTTTGTATTTTATTTCTCTATTTGGGAGATTTAAGTTGTTTCTAATTTGGGGCTACTATAAATAAAAGCAGTTCTTGCTTTAATGAACAGCTTGGTTATAAACTTTTTCTACTTTTATGTTTTAAGTATTTTATTAGAGTAGATTTTTATAGATTTAATGTTAAAGAATATGAAGTTATTTTAAAGCTTGCATTCTACCAGCAGTATTTGAAAATGCTAACTTCACTATACACTTTGCCACTATTTGGTATTATATTAGTTATCTGTTGCTGCTTACCTTAAAACCTGGTTGCTCAAAACAATACATGTTATTATCTTACAGTTTGTGAGGGTTAGGAATTGAGGAACACTTGAGCTGGGTGTTTATGGCTTGGCATCTCATGAGGTTGCAGACAAGATGTCATTTAGAATTACAGTCATCTGGCTTTATTGGATCTCTCTAAGAATGGTTGTCTCTAGGAAATGACAGCTAGCTTCACTTAGATTGAAGGGTCAGTGAGAAAGAGCAAGGAGGAGCTTTCTGTGACTTTTGTAAGACAGTTGCAGTCACTTTTGCTGTATTCTGTTTGTTACTAAGCAGGTCACTAAGTCTAGCTCATACTCAGGACTGGCTATTTCATTTGGGAGAACTAGCCCAAAATGAAAATACAAGGTCCTTTGTTGTAAAATTATGATGAATTTTAAAGCAGCAAATAGAATATTAAACCAGGATCAGGTCTTTTTTAAGCATAGGACTCCCAGACTACATAGGTTATATACCTATGAAGCCAGCCTTGCACACATCTTTGGAGGAAGGGAGTCAGGATCTATATTTAAAGGAAGGCATATTGAAGACTTTGTGTATGTAGTTTTAAATCACTACAACTATCTTCATGTTTTCATTTATTTGGTTATTGAGAGGTTGAACTACTTTTTGAATGCTTTGTACATTTTCCCTGTGAATTACCCATTTGCTTTCTACCCATTTATCTGTTGGTATATTAGTGTTTTTCTGTACAATTCTTAAGAGCTTTCTATCTAGAACCTTCACCTTTTATTTTGTATAAATCAATTTATTTGAAATTAGAGGAGAACAATTAAATTTTTTTAATGTCAAGCTTGACAGATCTTTTGTAAGTAGATGTACATTGCTTATACCAGTGTTTATTTCTTACCCCCATGTACTGTGTTGCTCTTCAAGCTTTTAAAGCAAGTAAAAGATAAAAGTTTTTTTTTTAAAAAAAAACAATAATGATATTTCAGATAATTTGTATGCACAAAATGTGTATTAGTATGTGGATATTTGTTGGAACATTTTTGTGGCAAAAAACTGAGAAGTATCTAATTATTTTTAATCCTCTTCTTCAAAGTTTACACACTATTACCAGTTTTATGTGAAATAGTATAGAAAGAGCTGGTGCATATGTACGCACTTTAATTCTCCTCTCAACAAATCTTAGCATACTAAGCTTAGTTACCACCCTTTTTTTTTTTTTTAAAAAAAATGGTATATGTTAGAGCTAACACTTACCATAGAACTGTACTCCTCTTTATAGATGCTCAGTTCTTTTGTAAGGAAGGCCTATAATTCTGTTTTTTATTGTTAGACAATTAGATAGTTTTCAGTCTTTGGATACTAAAAATCATGTTAGCAGTGAATATATTACACAGTCATCTTTACCCATTTGTGGGGACATATCTGAAGGGAAAATCCTATATGTGAATTTATTGAGAAAAATAAGTTTTAAAATTTTAATAGAGACTAAAATTGTGAAAGGGATTGTATCAGTTTATCCCCCTGAGTGCCAATTTCCCTACACTGACTAACATGGCATTATCACACTTGAGGGAAAATTTTGTTAAGACTTCATTTGTTTTGCTTTTTTGCTTTTAAAAGTAATATTAAACTTAAAGTGTTTAAAAACCATTTGTATTTTTAATGAACATTTGTTCATGTTGTTGGCCCATTGTGTGGGTGTTGGTTGTGTTTATCATTGTTTTTGAAGAGCTCTATCAGGTTGCAAATATTTTTTTCCTGCAGCTTTTCAACTTTCTGGGATGAATTGTAGAAGAATGTTGAATATATTAGCTCTTTATGGATTTCATTTTACATCTCATTAAAAACAAGTGACTAATTTTCAAGCAACTAGAAAATGACATTTATTTTTATTGTCAATAGGACTTGTGTAAGAGCAGTTGTCACATATGGGGGAACCCAGTTGGGGCATTCAATTCGACAAATAGTACAAGGCTGTAATATATTATGTGCTACTCCTGGGAGACTGATGGATATCATAGGCAAAGAAAAGGTAGGCTCTTTATAACAAAGTTGAGATTGACTAGTAATTGTTCTGTTTGGGAAAGAGAGAAACTTGTGTAAAGACATGTATATTCATTACAGCACCATTTGTATATTAGGCTCCCATTTGATTCCTTGAATGCTTTCTTATATAAATCTGAATACAAATAGGTAAATAGTATTTTTCATTTTATACTTGGGAAACAAACTTTTAGTGAGATTATGTAATTTATTCTACTCTCTAAATTAGCTCTAGTAAGTGATAGGGTTAGAATCTGGATCTGATTCCAGAATCCATATCCTAGACCCACTACACTGGGAGAAAAATGAAATCAGTGATTTTTTCTAGTTTCATATATGTCTTGAGGAAATCATTTTTTTTTCCTGGAAGGAAACCTTTGTGGCATCAGTAATTTTGTCTCCTGTTTTAAGTGTGAGAGTCATATTATCCAGGATTATTAAGTTTCTGTCTTTGAAACTTCATGACCCTGCTTTGCTTTTTTAAGACTGTTCTCTAAAGGGATTATTAAAAATACGCTCTTTCTGCAGAAAGGAATTTTTCTTTACTTATTAAGAATATCCAGAGAAATTCACCTTGATTTCCCAGTTTGTTTCCCATCTCCCATAGGCTAACAAAATCACTTGTTTTCTTTTTGCAAATATGTGCTTCTGTTTTTAGCATTAAGTATTCATGATAGGTAAGAAAAGTTTCCCAGTTGTTCCTGAGTGATTAGAGAATCAGGGATTTATTAAGGGTTTAAAGGAGTTAGAAATAAATATGTCAGTTATAGGCCATTTGATAATGTCATGCTATTAAGAAATTTTATTTCTTACATTGAATAGCCTGACTTTATCAGATAATGCAGTCTAGATATATGCTCTCCAATACAGTAGTCACTAGCTACATGTGGATATTTACATTTTAACTGATATAAAATTAAAAATTCGTTCTTCAAGGCACGCTAACTACATTTCAAGTGCTTAATAGCTGCATATGGCTACTGGCTAATAGTGAAGATATAGAATTTTTAAGTAATTATAGAAAGGTCTATTGTGTAATACTGCTCTAAATGTTTTGATTTCTTTCAGTTTTATGAAATGTTTTATAACATCAGACAAAATTGAGAACTGAAATGAACACTAATACTATTACCTAACCATAACAGTGGTCTCATCATTGTATGCATTGATTTCTAATCTTCATCTTTGAAAATATATCAATAGTTAGACTTGATGAGAATATTTTCATTTAGTATATCAACTACTATACTAACTAGTATGCATTCTTTGCTCTAACCCTTGAAAATATCTTAAAAGATTGGTCTTGGACAAGTCAAATACTTAGTTTTGGATGAAGCTGATCGCATGCTGGATATGGGTTTTGGACCAGAGATGAAAAAGTTAATTTCCTGCCCAGGAATGCCGTCAAAGGAACAGCGTCAGACCCTTATGTTCAGTGCAACTTTTCCAGAAGAAATTCAAAGGTAAATTTTTTCTTCTCAGAAGTAGCTGCTATGTACTAAAATACTTTTACAGCAGGAGAACCAATGTGAATATCTTATTCTTGAGAGATTTACTTTTTAAAAAAATTTAGGATTATAACATAGTTTAAAAGTAAAAAGTATTTCTAAAAAGTTTACTATATTTTTCCTTGTTTCTTACCTTAATTCCTGGCTTTGCATTAGCATCACATTTTATTAGAGTGTATGTGGTTGTGTGAGTGAGAAAATGAGAGCATGTAGCACCTAGCTAGGATTTAATAAGTGCTTACTAAATGAAATTATTTTTATGGTGGTGCCCCCTCTTTGACCCCAAATTATAGACCTTGGGGGAATTGGACTTGTGTTAGGAAATTTATGTACTAATTGTTGACAGATATTGAATATCATAAATACACTGTGTGGTCTGTGAGTTCTGAGGTTAGCATGACATATTCCTGCTAGAATGGTGACTCTTCTTTCTGCCTGCTAATCCCTTGGCAACAGGGAACCTGAAGTACTTACACAGTTCAGTAAACTCCTGTTTTCTCTGTTGGAACTGCTAAGTGAAATCGCTCAGTCATGTCTGACTCTTTGTGACCCCATGGACTGTAACCTACCAGGCTTCTCCAGGCAAGGGTACTGGAGTGGGTTGCCATTTCCTTCTCCAGGGGATCTCCCTGACCCAGGAATTGAACCCGGGTCTCCTGCATTGCAGGCAGACACTTTACCCTCTGAGCCACCAGGGAAGCCCCTTTGGAAACCAAGACCTCCAATACTTGTAGTAGGTGCAGTAAGCACAATTTCCCATGTGGGTCACTGGGAATGATGGTAAATGGGCCACTCTAGCTTGGATTTGGTTCCCAGACCCATATACTCCATAAAGATCTTTGGTTCCTACTGAATGATTGCTTTACTATCTGCTTTTAAATGTTACAAATTGCCTACTATTCCATCTGAAGTCCATTTTTCACATTCTGCATATTCCCCAAACCATTGTAGCATCCGTATCCTTGGCTTGCATTTCTACCTGTATGTTCTCCCAAACTTATTACGTGTAATTTTTTGATTGAAGTATAGTTGACTTACAATATTATAATAGTTTTAAGTGTACAACTTAGTAATTTAATATTTTATAGAATATGTTCCATACAAAGTTATAAAATGTTAAGTATGTTCCTTATGCTGTACATTCTGTCTTTGTAACTTACTTATTTTATACCTAGTAGTTTGTAAATCAATCCTCTTGACCTCTTTTACTACTCTCTTGGCCCCCTCCCTTTTGGTGACCGTTGGTTTATTCTCAATATGAGTCTGTTTGTTTTGTTATATTTTTTAGATTCCACTTATAAGTGAAAATGTACAGTATTTGCTTTTTTCTGACTTCTTTTACTGAATATAATTACCTCCAGGTTCATCCATGTTATTGAAGATGGCAAAATTTCATTATTTTCTATGGCTGAGTAATATTCCATTGTGTGTGTGTGTGTACCACATCTTCTTTATCCATTCATCTGTTGATGGAAACTTAGGTTGTTTTTATATCTTGTCTATTGTAAATAATGCTGCTATGAACATTGGGATACATGTATCTTTTCATTTTAGTGATTTCATTTTCTTCAGATATTTACTCAATAGTGGAATTGCTTCCTATGGTAGTTTTATTTTGGATTTTTTGAAAAATGCCCATTCTGTTTTCTGTAGTGGCTGTACCAGTTTACACTCCGACCATCAGTGCATGTGGATTCTCTTTTCTCCACATCTTGCCAACCCTTGTTATTTCTTGTCTTTTTGATAATAGCCATTTTGACAGGTGTGCAGTGATATCTCATAGTAGTTTTGATTTGCCTTTCCCTGATGATTAGAATTATTGAGCATCTTTTCATATGTCTATTGGCCATCTGTATGTCTTCTTTGGGAAAATGTCTATTCAGGACCTCTGCCCATTTAAAAAAATTGGGTTGTTCATCTTACACTATGAAAGAGATCATGAAGAAACCCAAAGACAGTGTACTGATTGGGAGAAGATATTTGTAAGCAGTATGTTCAATGAGGGGTTAATATTCAAAATACATGAAGAACTTGTGTAAGTTAATGTATTAACTTGTATAAGTTAATATCAAAAAACAAACAGCCTGATTATTACTTGTATGCTTAATCCCTCTCCTCAGCTTCAGACTTTTTTAGATTTAACTCTTCAGGATTATTTTTCCTCTTAGATGAATTACCAGTAACTCATGTTCATCAGGTACAAAATTGAACCTCTTCTTCAACTCCCTTTTTTTTTCTTTCCAATTTTCCTTGTTGGCATCAAGGTCTTTTGAAACCAAAGTTGTTTGAAGCATGTTGATTCCTCCCTCATATTCCTTTAACTTCGCCCTTCAAAAGTATTCAACTTGGCAGTTATCTCTAAAATATTGCAAATTTGTTAGTTTCTTCTCTATTTACCATTATTTTAGGTCCTTTTCAGTTCCCCTCTGCTCATTGATAGTAGCTTTCTAATATGTCTGTAGTTTGACTTTGGGCTGTTAAAATTGCAAAACTAAGTCTGATCTTTATCACCATGTATTTAAAATAAATTCTCCTGTGTCTTTCCATTTCCACAGACTAACCAACTTTTACATGCTTTTATACATGACAATTTTTGCCTCATTTTCCACTTTATTCTTTGTAATGATGTTTTTCTGGCTTATTTAGAGTATTTCCTATTGGCTATGCAAGCCAAATTCTGTTCTTCTTCATTATTTATCTTTATTTCTTCTTTCCTTCTGCATAGAGTGCTTTTCCTTAGTCATCACTGTTTCATGTTCTTGCTTGCTGCTTCCTTAGATCAAGGTTTAAACTTGAAGACTCTTAATAAACATCATTTCATCCATTTCCTGCCAGTCTTGTAAAGGAACCCTCTATCTTGTGAAAGAAACTATTTAAAACACTTTTCAGTTTTCTTGTAATATAGTAAGGTTCAATCGGTGTTAAATATTGTAGCACTAGCTTACTATAGTAAAGCATTAAATAATTAAAATATGTAAATATTAAACTAATAAAATATTTTTAAATTATAGTATTGCTTTTATATAGCTATATTTATGCTGTTTGATATGAGGAACACAGGCAGAGATCATCATATTCATCTTTATACACACAGTACCTTATACCACATATCCCTCACATGAGGCACTCAGTATATATTTTAATGAGTGTAAAGGATGATTGATAATTAAGAATTTTAGATAATGTCAAGGTTTGTGCCTGGATGAAAGGGTTCTTGACTCTAGAAGTAGTGTATGAACAAGAAGTTTTTCTCTTATGTTAAGAGAGCAGATGAAGAAAAAGAAGCAGCAGTGATTTATTTTTTTTTTTTATTTTTTTTTTTACTTTTAAAATTTTTATTTTAACTTTAGTTTACTTTACATTACTGTATTGGTTTTGCCAAACATTGACATGAATTCACCACGAGTGTACAAGCGTTCCCAAACATGAATCCCCTCCCACCTCCCACCCCATGCCATCCCTCTGGGTCCTCTCCTTGCACCAGTCCCAAGCATCCTGCATTCTGCATCTGACATCAACTGGCGATTCGTTTCTTGCTTGATAGTATACATGTTTCAATGCCATTCTCCCTTCTCATCCCACCCTCTCCCTCCCTCTCTCCCCCAGAGTCCAACAGTTCACTCTATAGATCTGAGTCTCTTTTGTTGTCTCGCATACAGGGTCATCATCCCCATCTTTCTAAATTCCATATATATGCGTTAGTATACTGTATTGGTGTTTTTCTTTCTGGCTTACTTCACTCTGTATAATCGGCTCCAGTTCCATCCATCTCCTTAGAACTGATTCAAATGTATTTTTTTTAATGGCTGAGTAATACTCCATTGTGTATATGTACCACAGCTTTCTTATCCATTCATCTGCTGATGGACATCTAGGTTGTTTCCATGTTCTGGCTATTATAAACAGTGCTGCGATGAACATTGGGGTACATGTGTCTCTTTCTATTCTGGTTTCCTCGGTGTGTATGCCAAGCAGTGGGATTGCTGGGTCATAAGGCAATTCTATTTGCAATTTTTTAAGGAATCTCCACACTGTTCTCCATAGTGGCTGTATTAGTTTGCAGCAGTGATTTATTAAAATTCTAGATATGCGGAGTTTGAACTATTTTCTTGATACGCTAGGAAATGACTAGGAAGTAAGAGATTGCTATGTAGGAGAGAAGAGGACTGCTCCATGACCTCCTCCTTTTTCCTCCCAAACTTTCTCTGTAATTGGCAATTCCCCTTTTCCCCACCCCATGTTTCTGTGATCTAAAGCAGGGCTTCTTCATTATATGTTGTCCGTGAGTTGTGTGAGTGTCAGGATGCTGATACCCTCAAACTTTGGGGAGATCATCTGCAGCTTGGTGTGGTCTAGCCCCTCCTCTGTTCACCTGGTCTCATTTTTTTCACCAGTTATGCCCTACAGATATTATCATTTTCTATGTTTGTCATGATGTGAAAAGCATTGACTTAAGGTATGGTTTGCTCAGAATATTATAGTTCATTTGGAATACACTAATTTAACAGCTCATATTTTCAGGAAACAACTCTTATAAATAACATATATGAAGGCATTGAATGAAGAACAATTTTTGCTGTAGGTTTGCATTTTAATCTTTAATTAAAAAATTCCTGCTTGTTGTAGTCTGATAGTTTAGCATACTTTTGTTGTATAAACATTTTATATAGTTTCGTGTGGTCAGGGCTCCACTTGAAGTTACCCATCATTTGACACAGACTTTTTCATTTGTAATAAGTGTTTTGCAAAACGCTAACATTTTATAATGATATTTCAAGGTAATACTTGGATGATGTAATATCTACCATCTCTTATTATGACTGTTATCATCTGGCTTATAAATGTTATAATCTGGCTTATAAATGTTGAAGTAACACTTGCAGGAATTCAGTGAATATTATTAGTATTAATGGAAGAGAATAAGGAATACTCTTTTGTCTTTCAAGGTTGGCTGGGGAGTTTTTAAAGTCGAATTATTTGTTTGTTGCTGTTGGACAAGTGGGTGGAGCATGTAGAGATGTTCAGCAGACCATTCTTCAAGTTGGCCAGTACTCAAAAAGAGAAAAACTCGTTGAAATTCTACGAAACATAGGTATCTTATGTTGATTATCTTTTGTCATGATTTTGATTTTTACAGAAATTACTTTTAGAAATGACTTTAAGCATTATTTGGCATGAGTTAAATAAGTTTTCACTGTTTCTTCTTCCTCTAAAGTTCTTTTTCTTATGATTTGATTTTCTGGTAAATTATATAGCAGTATAGTCCTTTCTCCTCCATAAATGTTAAAAAAAAAATAGGAAGAGTTTGAGACTTTAATAATGCTTGACCAAAAACTATTCCAGCAGAAATATATATGTTCCTGTTTTAGAAAATAGAAAGGATTAGTAACATATTTTTACATCAAGCTCTATTTACTCCACTAAAAGTAAGATCTTTGTTGTATTTCTAATTCCCAGTTTTTGCTCTCTAAGTCTTCCTGTATTCATATATTCAAAGAATTTTGGAGCTAGAAGGGACTTTAAAGGTCTAATTCTATTCCTTACAATGTTAATGAGAAGCTCTATACCTCCCTTCAAAAAAGCTAGTTTTTATGGAAAGTTGTATTTCTTTGTTTGATTGAGATAGCTTTAGTTTATGCCTAGAAATAAAATTTTATACTATGGCCATTTTAAAATGTTTTTGTTGCCTCGCAGACTAAATGTATCATATGGATCCTTTCTCTTCATCCTCCATTTTAAGTGCCTGTTTCAGTTTGAAGTCAGTGTTAGGAATGGGGAATAAAAAGGCAAGAAGCTGTCTATTTCCAACAATAAGAAGAAGCTGATTTAGAAATGCTTTTAAAAGGCTTCTGGTCTTCAGTTTTTTCTGAGTTTTATATAAAAAAACTTTTAAAAACCAAATATTCATCTTGAGTTTGAAAAATGTTATTAGTTTTACTTCATGATATGTTTCATAGCATATACTGTTGCATGAAAAATAAAAATAATAATTGTTGTGGGCCATATTCTATTGTGATTATTTTACATGTGTTCACTCATTTAATTCTCAACAACCTCTGAGGGTGGGGTTTGTTACTCTCATTTTAAGGTTGAAGGCACTGAAATACAGAGATTTCAAATAACTTGCCCAGTATAAATTGAAGTTCGAAATGCAACAGGAGATAAGTAATACATGGTTTTGCTGAAGTTAGAGCACATTTCTAGTATAATTATCTTAAGACTTTTTATATATGAATTTATGGAATGAAGTTTGAGAATAATTCTGCTGAAGATAGTGTTTCAAAAGTGCTGGTTTCTCTTTGGGAAACCTTTGAGGTCAGCATGTAAGCACTGTTGGTATACTTCTGTATTATTTGAAAGGTTAAATGTTTTGTAGTTCATAATTTATTAGTCTTGGTTTCTTTTTACTTTGCATAGAAATGTTATGCTGTATATCATATTTTACATATTTTTCTTCATATAAATTGCTCTCTTTTTCTAATCATTAACTTAAATCTGGTAGCTTTCCTCTTCTGCTTTTAAAACATATAGGTTTCATTATTTCATAGTAGTATACCAACTACCTTTTTCATAATTTTAAATGAACAGGTGTCAAAGATTTTATTGAGCTCATTAATTACAAAGGAAACTAGTAAGATGTTATAGCCAGTTCAGAGGAGAATTCAAAGAATGCATTTATGTGTAGGATATCAGGAAGACTAAGATGAATTTATAAATAGATGCAAAATTGATCAATATCCACAAAGTATAATAATCTGTTACATTTGAGGGAAGATTTTCATTTGTATTTTTAAAGATAAGAATCATTTTCATTGCTCTCAGTTGCAGCAGAGGTATAAAACAAAGGTAGTAAAAGGTACAGACAACCTTGAAGGGTATGCTAGTCAGTATCAGCTTTGCTCATTTCAGTCTTCAACAGTTTTTTCTGACAACCTGTATTCCCACATAGTCACAATAATCTCAGATTACTCTTGATCAAAGAAAGGCTGGTCTCATAATGTTTGGCCTATTTTCATAGGTGCAGCAAGACTGTTTCATAACAAAGGTCTCTCAAGTTTGTTTCAGAAATCTAGAGCTGTATAATATTGAACAACTATAAAAGTCACAAAATTAACTTCTACATAGTTTTCATAAGAAATCTGAGATTGAAGTTTTAAAGGTCTCTGAAGAATAGGAAACTAAGTCTAAGATACTTTTCATATACCATTTATAGTACCTAGAAATTTAAGTGAATTCCTCTCTTCTAAATTTCCCGATTTTTAATGTAATTGATCCTTGTTTCATTGAATCTGTCAGCAGATTTCCATCTGCTTTTGGACTATAAACAGTTTTAGAAATTACCCTCAATCCAGTGATCTTTGCAAGTTGTCAGAATGTCAGTTTACAGCCTTTTACCTTGGGCTACCAATAGTTTGAAGTGCCTGAAACAGTCCTTTCCCACAAGACTTGGAGTCTGTTCTTCACTGATGATAGAAATTCTCTGGTTTATAGAAAGTCTTTGGACAAGCATCAAAACAAAACAGAAACTGTCTGTAGTTGACAGAGAATGATTGTGGTTAAGTTGTTAGTGATCATTGTTAAATACAGAAAATCTGACGAAGGCTGAAAATAAGAATAAATCTACAAACAAATTTGGTTGTATGGAGCAGTGTACCTCCAAGCCTCTGAAATATATAAAAAACTTGTTTAGAGTTGTTTCATAAGTGTCTTTGTCGGTGTTTCTCCTGAAGTTTAAAAAAAATATTATGAACAGCAAGAGAATTTACATAACTCTAGGGACTTCTCATAAAGTAAACAGTTTTAAAATGTATGAATAACATTTTACCTATGCATTTCAACCTAGGGAAAGCTTAATGTCTTCTGATAAAACAGTTCTTACCACACAACTCCTAAAAGTAATAACATGCTATACAAGCTTAATTATTTTTAGCCTCTCTTTTATTTTATATGGTGAAATAAAAAGCCTGTCTTTTCCCTGAGGTTCTCTGAGAAATCCCAGAAGTAGTTTAGGTGGATTTCTTCTTTAAATTTATCAGTTCAGTTCAGTCGTTCAGTCGTGTCCTAGTCTTTGTGACCCCATGAGCTGCAGCACACCAGGCCTCCCTGTCCATTACCAACTTCCGTATTCTACCCAAACCCATGTCCATTGAGTTGGTGATGCCATCCAGCCATCTCATCCTCTGTCGTCCCCTTCTCCTCCTGCCCTCAATCCCAGCATCAGGAAAAGTCAGGATAATCTGACTTTACCAGTGAGTCAGCTCTCCACATCAGGTGGCAAAAGTATTGGAGTTTCAGCTTCAACATCAGTCCTTTCAATGAACACCCAGGACTGATCTCCTTTAGGAGGGACTGATTGGATCTGCTTGCAGTTCCAGGGACTCTCAAGAGTCTTCTCCAACACCACAGTTCAAAAGCATCAATTCTTTGGCGCTCAGCTTTCTTTATAGTCCAACTGTCACATCCATACATAACCACTGGAAAAACCATAGCCTTGACTAGACAGACCTTTGTTGACAAAGATATGTCTCTGCTTTTTAATATGCTGTCTGGGTTGGTCATAATTTTCCTTCCAAGGAGTAACCATCTTTTAATTTCATGACTGCAGTTACCATCTGCAGTGATTTTGGAGCCCAGAAAAATAAAGTCAGCCACTGCTTCCACTGTTTCCCCATCTATTTGCCATGAAGTGATGGGACCAGATGCCATGATCTTAGAGAGGCTCTTTAGTTCCTCTTCACTTTCTGCCATAAGGGAGGTGTCATCTGCATATCTGAGGTTATTGATATTTCTCCCGGCAATCTTGATTCCACCTTGTGCTTCATTCAGCCCAGCGTTTCTCATGATGTACTCCGCATATAAGTTAAATAAGCAGGGTGACAATATACAGCCTTGATGTACTCCTTTTCCTATTTGGAATCAGTCTGTTGTTCCATGTCCAGCTCTAACTGTTGCTTCCTGACCTGCATATAGGTTTCTCAAGAGGCAGGTCAGGTAATCTGGTATTCCCATCTCTTGAAGAATTTTCCACAGTTTTTTGTGATCTGCACAGTCAAAGGCTTTGGCATAGTCAATAAAGCAGAAATAGATGTTTTTCTGGAAATCTCTTGCTTTTTCCATGATCCAGCGGATGTTGGCAATTTGATCTCTGGTTCCTCTGCCTTTTCTAAAACCAGCTTGAACATCTGGAAGTTCACGGTTCCTGTACTGCTGAAGCCTGGCTTGGAGAATTTTGAGCATTACTTTACTAGCATGTGAGATGAGTGCAATTGTGCGGTAGTTTGAGCATTCTTTGGCATTGCCTTTCTTTGGGATTGGAATGAAAACTGACCTTTTGCAGTCCTGTGGCTACTGCTGAGTTTTCCAAATTTGCTGGCATATTGCGTGAAACACTTTCACAGCATCATCTTCCAGGATTTGAAATAGTTCAACTGGAAGTCCATCACCTCCACTAGCTTTGTTCATAGTGATGCTTCCTAAGGCCTACTTGACTTCACATTCCAGGATGTCTGGCTCTAGGTGAGTGATGACACTATTGTGATTATCTGGGTAGTGAAGATCTTTTTTGTACAGTTCTTCTGTGTATTCTTGCCACCTCTTCTTAGTATCTTCCACTTCTGTTAGGTCTAAATTTATAGTCTGATATTAAAAAAACAAAATCAAAAGTTTTCAGAAGAGAGTTGAACATTTTACTAGTGTAAGATTACTTACTTCTTAGATAGTAATTGAATTGAAGTGACAAAGCATTTAAAAATAAGAGTAGACGATAGTGTGGTTATAAAGACAATAGCTCTTTCATAAAGGTCTTTTTCTCTTTAAACAACCAAAGACGTAATAAAGTCAAAAGATTCTCTGCTATATAGGCTGATTATAAGGAAGAGAAAGAAGAACCTTTCATATTGTAAGTAAAGGCATTAAACAGTAAATCAGGAAATAGTAACATGCACATTGATTAATTTGTTAAAATTTTAACACATTTCATCCTTTTTTTTGTTGGGGGGCGGTGGGGGTGGCTTTCCCGGTGGCTCAATGGTACACAGGACACCTTCAAAGTAGGATACGCAGGAGATGTGGGTTCAATCCCTAGGTCAGGTAGATGCCCCCTGGAGGAGGGCGTGACAGCCCACTCCAGTAATCTTGCCTAGAGAATCCCATAGATAGAGGAAACTGGTGGGCTACTGTTCATGGTGTCAAAAGAATAGGACACCACTAAAGAGACTTAACACAAGCACATAGCTTTTTTTTTTAAAGACTCACATATTATAAACTGGTATAAAATTCAGTTTCCAAGTTTTATCTTTTATTGTGCATTTTTCATATTCTGGAGCAAACTGACACTTTAGGACAAAATGAATCTTTCTCAGGGTCCCTGAGATGCTCTCAAGGAGTCTGTGAGGTAAAAACAATTTTCATAATTATACTAAAATTATTTTAACATGCAGAATGTTCTAGTAAATATTTAAAATTTTTTTTGGTTTTAGTTTTTAGGGTGGTAAATGTTAGTTGTTACAACCCATGTAGCTAAAACTCTTTGGGATTGTTGGTAATTTTTTGAGTTTAAAAGAGTCATAGACCAAAATTTTGAGAGCTGCAACTTTAGGGAAATTTTACTTTTTCTTTCCTTGAAAAATAAATGCAAAAACAGTTTATATTTCTTGGTCAATATTACTCCTAGTACAGTCTCAACCACTTACGTTAATTATTACTTTTAACCAAAGTTCACTTCTGTTTCATAGAGGAAACTAGAGTCAGGGATGGACAGTTGAGAGATACCATACAGAGACATTGAGGCTGACTACCAGAACTCATGAACTTTCTATACTACTTTCTACACCATATGCTTTTACTTTTAAATTAGCAAAATTGAGTATCCTCCTTGTTAGGCCTCAAGGATATTGCCTCTCTATAATATATGAAAAATAACAAGCAAATTCTATATTCAGTGATTATCAATTTAATTAACTCAGTATAGTCTGCTATTTTAACTTAACCTAAAGCCAAAGATCTTGGAAATAATCTTCTAGATGACAGTATGCAAAACAGTAGATAATGTTGAATAGTCAGTTTAGTTGAACACAGATTTACATTTTCATACACTTAAACATTATGGAGGATATTAATTTGATTGGCAAATCTTCATACATTAAGAAAAACCGAAGTAAAATAAGATATGTTTGTTTTCTACTTAACACTGATAAATTGGAGAAAGGACATGCTTATTATTAAAACCAAAGTTATTAATTTAGTCTTATTTATCAGAAGTTTCACTTAATTTATGAGAACTTAGAATCTTAAAATATTTCTGCTTAGTTGCTCTAGGAAGAGTTTTTAATTTGATATAGTTGGAGTGCGTGCTTAGTTGCTTCAGTTGTGTCTGACTGCAACCCTGTGAACCATGGCCTGCTAGGCTCCTCTGCCCATGGGATTCTCCAGACAAGAATACTGGAGTGGGTTCCCATTTCCTTCTCCAATAGTTAAAGTATTATGAATCAATTTCTCTATTTTCTGGGAATTTTAGATTTCTGGAATTTTTTGAATCATAGTTTTTAGAATTATGGATGTCTATAAATTCTCTAATTTATCTGTGTAAACCAGTCAGAATTGAGCTCCTTTAATAAGAGACTTTATGTTTGTTAATACTTGTCCATAGAGTATTAACATAATGATTATATACAGTGGTAGATAAACCTCTTTCTGAATTATAGATACATAAAGAGCTGATAACTTCAGTTCTGTCGTTTAAGCCATAGGTCAAGAATGTACACAGAAATAGAAAAAAATTGCAATTTGGGTACCAGAGCTAGAATTTTTTTCAGATTCTTAATTTTAGTTCACAATGGACTAATAGACAAAATAAGCTGACAAGATGAATTCTGTGTTATTTTTCACCTCACAGAATAAATAATTCATTAATCCATTTACAAAGATTACAAAATGGTCTGATCATAAAACTAAATTTTCATTATCTCTGCCACTGAAGGGGGTTATAGCTTATTACCTAAACTAAAAGAAAATCCGAAATTTTTAGTAGAGGAAAAAACAGAGAAAGTGTCAGTGGAGTTAAATTTTTATTACCATTTTGGGATTCACACTGGGGAACCAGGAAAAGATGATGAGATCAAGGCTTTAAGCTACATAGTAGTATTATATACCTGACTGTATCAAATGAATCAGTTTTGGCATTGGGCATCTTAATGGATGATCTCCAAAACTGTTGAAAGATAATTTTTGATAAAACATAAAATCATTACTCATTAATAAAATGACTATGTCTCAAGGATATAACTCATTTATTACTGTAGGAATCAGTCATTCTCTTGATTTCCTACCTGGTTGTCTGATATCTGAGATTAAATATCACCTCTAAAACCTTCCTTTCTTGCAGTCCTACTATCTCACTTGGGAAGTTCCATTCAGTATCTTGCCTGGAGAATTCCAGGGACAGAGGAGCCTGGTGGGCTATAGTCCATGGAGTCACAAAGAATCAATCGGACATGACTGAGCGACTAACACTCGCTCCAGTTGTTCAGACACAAAAATATGAGGCATCTTTGATTTCTTTCTCCAGTGTACATATCTGATCTGTCAGCAGAGTCCTCTTGTTTCTGTCTAGCATCAAACTATATCAGAACCCATCAGTTGCTAAGTTAAAACAAAGATCAGATCTACTTCTTTTCTCCAAACCCAATGGCTTCTCTCCTCAAAGTAAAGATCTTTCAGTTGATTTCAGGGCACTTCATGAAATGGCTTCCATCATCCCTCTCCAAATCCTACTGCTCTCCATTGCTCACCCTATTCTAGCTGCACTTTACTCATTACTCTTCCCTACATATACCAGACATGGTCCTACCTCATTGCCTTTGTTCTTGATATTCCCTTTGCCTAGAACATAAAAACCAGATGGGGACCTCTTTTCTGTTTTGTTTTGTTTTGTTTTTTTTTAGCACATAAAGAAGACCTATACCTTAGAACCTTTATGTTTGTTCTTACCTCTGACCTATAATGCAGTTTCCTCAGATATCTGAATAGTTCACTTGTTCAGTAATATCTGTCCTCAGATGTCATCTAATTGGAAAGGGTGCATAAACCCATCTGGCCCTTTATTCTGCTAAATTTTTTTCCTTTTTAGACTTAATGCATCATATTTGTTATTTACCTCTCCACAATGAGTGTAGGTGCTTTGTTTTATTTGCTGTGTTTTCAGTATCTAGAATAGATACTGGCATCTACTGGGTGCTAAATGTTTGTTGAATAAATGGAGACAGCTGATAGGGACACAGGGGAGTGAGATTATGAAAAGTAACACCTTGTTACTTCTATTCAGGCTATAGATTATTATCTTTCCTCTCTAACATTTTATAGAAAATTTCTTGATGTGGAAAAGTCTCTGGCTCATGCTTGTATTTAAACTAATTAAGCTAACAAGTAAATATTCTTTAATGTGTTAAGACTCTGAGATAATATCTTATATATCTATATATAGTAGTTTGTCGCTCAGTTGTGTCCCACTCTTTGCAACCCCATGGACTGTAGCCCACCAGGCTCCTCCCTCCATGGGATTCTCCAGGTAAGAGTACTGGAGTGGGTTGCCATTTCCATCTCCAGGGGATCTTCCTGACCCAGGGATCGAACCCGGGTCTCCAGCATTCCAGGCAGACGCTTTAACCTCTGAGCTACCATATATATATATATATATGTGTGTGTGTGTGTGTGTGTGTGTGTGTGTGTGTGTGTGTGTGTGTGTGTGTGTGTGTGTGTGTGTATATATATATATATGTATATGTATATAAGATACTTTGGGGATTAAGGGGTTTGAATTGAGATAATGTTGAAACATAGAATACTGTAGAGTTTGTTAGCCCTGGGTTGAATGCAATTATTATGAATGCCTCTGGCAGTCAAGGTAGAATAAAAGATTCTATAACCATGGGAAGAACAAAGGCATTTATTTATAGAGAGAAAAACGAAGGGCCTGAGCCAAATTAGGAACTGCTAAGAGTTGGCAGGTAGGTATTATTTGTCTTTCCCTGACTGCAGCCATGAAATTAAAAGACGCTTACTCATTGGAAGAAAAGTTGTGACCAACCTAGATAGCATATTCAAAAGCAGAGACATTATTTTGCCGACTAAGGTCCGTCTAGTCAAGACTATGGTTTTGCCAGTAGTCATGTATGGATGTGGGAGTTGGACTGTGAAGAAAGCTGAGTGCCGAAGAATTGATGCTTTTGAACTGTGGTGTTGGAGAAGACTCTTGAGAGTCCCTTGGACTGCAAGGAGATCCAACCAGTCCATTCTGAAGGAGATCAACCCTGGGATTTCTTTGGAAGGAATGATGCTAAAGCTAAACTCCAGTCCTTTGGCCACCTCATGTGAAGAGTTGACTCATTGGAAAAGACTTTGATGCTGGGAGGGATTGGGGGCAGGAGAAGGGGACGACAGAGGATGAGATGGCTGGATGGCATCACTGACTCGATGGATGTGAGTCTGAGTGAACTCCGGGAGTTGGTGATGGACAGGGAGGCCTGGCGTGCTGCGATTCATGGGGTCGCAGAGTCGGACACGACTGAGCAACTGAACTGAAGTCTCTACTTATTGGTTGGCCTATGAAGGCAAAGGGCAGGTGGTGGTTTTTCTTTTTTCTTTTTTTTTTTTCAGTCATAAAGTAGGAAAAAGTCCTTGTCTCTCTGTCTTTGACATTTATCCACTCAGGAAATCTTTGAATTGCTCTTACCTATCAGGCCTGTGTCTAGGTACTGGGAATAAAGTGGTGGATAAGACAGTTTCCTACTCACCCTATGCTTTTTTTTCTTTTCCTGATTTTGTAGTTTGAATGTTTCATTGTCTTGTAGGTGATGAAAGAACTATGGTCTTTGTTGAAACTAAGAAAAAAGCAGATTTTATTGCCACTTTTCTTTGTCAAGAAAAAATATCAACAACAAGTATTCATGGGTGAGTAGATTATTATGATTTCCAGTAAGGAGGTAACTTCTATTTGTCATTTGTTAAGAAATGTTGGTATATTTAACTAGTAAAAAATCCTGGAATTAGGATCTCAAGATCTAACTATTATTCTTCATCTTTAAGTTTTTATAAGAACCAAGTGGCAGGGATGAGTGAGTTAGAAGTATCTTAAGTTCCTCATCATGATTATCAAGTGATCTCACTTAAAGGCTCTGATCCTTAGATCTAGGTGTTTATTCAGCTAAATCTATCCAGTGCTTGATATTCTTTTCACTGGAGTCCTCAAAAATGCCATATTAACACAACTTCATTGGCACTTTACAAGGAGATCTAAAATATTAATCAGTGAATATGTAGAATTCAGAGATTATACTTTTAAAAAATCAGTAATTTTTGAGAAAGCACTTGATCAGCTAGTTGTGTATTTTTTGTCAAAACTAGAAACAGTTTATTAGTGGGTAAGATTTGAAGTTTGTCATATTTGAGTCTGTATTTTGGCTGTAGGTATTAGCTGTCACCTTAGTTCATCTGCCAATGGGGTTAATTGTCCTAACCTCAAAGTATTATTGTGAGAATTAAATGATGACTTAAAGGAAATTAGTATAATATTTTGTATGTAAGAAGTAGACATTAATGTTAAGTGTTGCTATTTTTTGTAATGTTATTAAGAAGAAATCTATCTGTTGAACTTTAATGGTTCTCTTTAATAATTTTCTTAAGGGCTGTTCTAATACATGCTTTGTTTTCTTTCAAGTGATCGTGAACAGAGAGAAAGAGAGCAAGCTCTTGGAGATTTCCGCTGTGGAAAGTGCCCTGTTCTTGTTGCTACTTCAGTAGCTGCCCGAGGGCTGGATATTGAAAATGTTCAGCATGTTATTAATTTTGATCTTCCTTCTACCATTGATGAATATGTTCATCGAATTGGGCGTACTGGTCGTTGTGGAAATACTGGCAGAGCTATTTCCTTTTTTGATCTGGAATCAGATAGCCATTTAGCACAGTCTCTAGTGAAAGTGCTATCAGATGTAAGTTTTTAATTTTTAAAACTGAATGGATAGTGTTCTTCTTACCTTGTCATTGAAAGCAGACATTTTATACGTATGGATTTTCAGTTCAGTTCAGTTGCTCAGTAGTGTCTGACTCTTTGCAACCCCATGGACTGCAGTATGCCAGGCTTCCCTGTCCATCACCATCTCCCAGAGTTTACTCAAACTCATGTCCATCGAGTTGGTGATGCCATCCAGCCATCTCATCCTCTGTCGTCCCCTTCTCCTCCTGCCTTCAATCTTTGCCAACATCAGGGTCTTTTCCAATGAGTCAGTTCTTTGCATCAGGTGGCCAGAGTATTGGAGCTTCAGCTTCAGCATAAGTCCTTGCAATGAATATTCAGGACTGATTTCCTTTAGGATTGACTGGTTTGATCTCCTTACAGTCCAAGAGACTTTCAAGAGTCTTCTCTAACATCACAGTTCAAACACATCAGTTCTTCTGTGCTCAGCTTTCTTTCAAGTCCAACTCTCACATCCATACATGACTACTGAAGAAACCATAGCTTTGACTAGACAGACCTTTGTTGGCAAAATAATGTCTCTGCGTTTTAATGTGCTGTCTAGGTTGGTCATAGCTTTTCTTCCAAGGAGCAAGCATCTTTTAATTTCATGACTGTAGTCATCATCTGCAGTGATTTTGAAGCCCCCTCAAATAAAGTCTCTCACTGTTTCCACTGTTTACCCATCTATTTGCCATGAAGTGATGGGACGGGATGCCATGATCTTCGTTTTCTGAATGTTGAGCTTTAAGCCAGCTTTTTCACTCTCTTCTTTCACTTTCATCGAGAGGCTCTTTAGTTCTTCTTCACTTTCTGCCATAAGGGTGGTGTCATCTGCATATCTGAGGTTATTGATATTTCTCCCGGTAATCTTGATTCTACCTTGTGCTTCATCAAACCCAGCATTTTGCATGATGTACTCTGCATATAAATTAAATAAGCAGGGTGATGATATACAGCCTTGACATACTCTTTTCCCTATTTGGAACCAGTCTGTTGTTCCATGTCGAGTTCTAACTGTTGCTTCCTGACCTGCATACAGATTTCTCAGGAGGCAGGTCAGGTGGTCTGGTATTCCCATCTCTTGAAGAATTTTCCCCAGCTTGTTGTGATCCACACAATCAAAGGCTTTGATGTAGTCAATAAAGCGGAAGTAGATGTTTTTCTGGAACTCTCTTGCTTTTTCAAAGGAAAAGTAAATGTGAATCTTTTGAGACTTTTATGCATGTTGTTTATGAAGTTAATTATTTTTTAAGGCTCAACAGGATGTTCCTGCATGGTTAGAAGAAATTGCCTTTAGTACATATGGTCCTGGCTTCAGTGGTAATGCAAGAGGAAATGTGTTTGCATCAGTCGATACTAGAAAGGTTAGTTGAGGGGGGAAATTTAGAAATTGGCTTTTAGTTATTTACTCTTTGTAAATGTTGTGCTTAATATTGTGAAGTAACTATAACAATAACTTAAGCCATTATTTTCATGCCTGGAAGATTAATGTTTCTCTAAATATTTTTTTTAAACACAAACAAGTTTATTATATTTGGTTGACCTATATTTCCTGTCAAACATACATCATTTTTAATGTCAGAAAATATTTTGCCTCAAAATATACTGCTCAGAATTAGTGATAAATTTTCATTTTGCATCTTTTGTAACATTTAACCCTTATGACAATGTCCTCCTCATATATATCTCCATCAGTTAAGTTCAGTCATGTCCAACTGTTTGCAACCCCATGGACTGCAGCACGCCAGGCTTCCCTGTCTATTAACAACTCCCAGAGCTTGATCAAACTCATTTTATGTACATACATAGTTTTGGTCTTAAAGGGGAGGAATTAAAGATTTATGCTCAAACACCTTCCTTTCGCATTTTAAACTCTAATTTGGTATCTTCTGAGATTTTTGTAGTAATTCTTTATTTTTTGAATTCTGACCACATTATTAAGTAAGACAAAATAATAGCAGTGTGATTGTACATCTTTTCTATTGTGTCAGTTTCTAGGCAACATAGTTTTTATACAGAAACAATGGACATACTGATCATTAAGTATTTATGCTTATTCGTTGAAGTGAAGAGCTTTGTTTTTCCATTTGCCGAAACTATTGGCTTAAATTTTTTCTTTAAATACTCTGTGCAATTTAAACTTCCTAGGTTGATATGGACCTTTTTTCAAATGGATTGGATTCAGTGAGAATGAAATTTTTTGTTTGGGGAAGAAATGGTAGAAAGCTTGAGTCCTTGCTATCAGTCTAGGTAGTATAACTTTAACAGTGCATAAAATTAAATGTTTGTTTGTTTGTTTGTTTTTTAAGAATTACCATGGCAAGAGCTCTTTGAACACAGCAGGGTTTTCTTCATCACACGCTCCTAATCCAGTAGATGATGAGTCATGGGATTAAAATGAAAACAACCTGCAAGTTTGTGGTACAGTTTTGATGCAGAGAAGAAAGTAGTTTTGATTTTTGAGTTTTTAAAACAGAAGTATAAAACCTTGCATCTCCTATCCTTCTGTTCTTGCTCCCACCCTTAAAAAAAATCTTTACTGACTAGTTATGTGAAATGCTAAAAGTTACAGCGTTGCAGTTACTAATACAAATGGTGTTAACCAGAAAGATTAAAGCATTCTAAATGTCTTGCCTATTTCTATTGTATTCTTCAAGGGTTTTAGACATATTTCATGTCTACATGCAATGTCTTAGTATAGTGTTTATTGATCCTACAGCAAACAGGATTATAGGATACACTTCTGGTTAAAAATTATTGGGTTCTATTTTTACTTAAAAGGAGCCTTTAATCAATAGTGTGTCACTGAAATGTAATGACATGATTTTCATGATAGAAACAGTGAAAGTCAAGCTTTTAAAAGCAATTTTGATTTTATATCATCAGATGTGTGATGAACATGCTTGAGTGTTTGCAACGTGAACTCTGTACTCAATGATACAACTATTTGTATTTATACTATACAGACTTCTCCTTAAAAATAAAGGATGAAACTCTTTCCCCCCTAAGTTTTCCAACAGCACTTTTAATTTTTCTTGTTACAGATTATAGTTCTCAACTCTTGTATTTTGAAATTTTATTTGAGTCTTGTGAAATCAATGAAGTGAAAAGTCTTATATCAATTGAATATGTATAATATACATTAATACACAGATGCAGTAATGAACGTCATTCTTTGAACTCAAACTATATCAACAGAAACAGTGTTGTTCACTCTTGCCATAATTAACTTTTTGATATTTCAATATTGAGGGTGAAAACTATTTTTCAATTACCATTACATATCTTAAACTTACTGTGTCTACGTGTACCACAATATTCATCGCAGCACTGTTTACAATAGCCAGGACACGGAAGCAACCTAGATGTCCATCGGCAGGCGAATGGATAAGAAAGCTGTGGTACATATATACAATGGAATATTACTCAGCTATTAAAAAGAATGCATTTGAATCAGTTCTAATGAGGTGGATGAAACTGGAGCCTATTATACAGAGTGAAGTAAGTCAGGAAGAAAAACACCAATACGGTATATTAATGCATATATATGGATTTAGAAAGATGGTAATGATGACCCTATATGCAAGACAGCAAAAGAGACACAGATATAAAGAATAGACTTTTGGCCTCTGTGGGAGAAGGCAAGGGTGGGATGATTTGAGAGAATAGCACTGAAACATGTATATTATCATATGTGAAACAGATTGCCAGTCCAAGTTCAATGCATGAGACGGGGTGCTCAGGGCTGGTGCACTGGGATGACCCTGAGGGATGGGATGGGGAGGGAGGTGGGAGGGAGGGTCAGGATAGGGAACACATGTACACCCATGGCTGATTCATGTGAATGTATGGCAAAAACCACCACAATATTGTAAAGTAATTAGCCTCCAATTAAAGAATAATAATTTTTTTTAAAAAAGGGAAGGGAAAAAAACTTACGTGTCTAGATTGTAAGAAATTCTTAATCATTAAATAGACAAACCAAAATATTAACATAAGACATAAATACAAGGGGACAAAAATAATCCACTTCAAGTGTATCTTATTATTCACTTAAAATATATATCCAAAGCAGCTTTTCCTGAACATGTATGTCTTGTTATAGGAATTTGGTTAATAAATGCATCACGAATTAAAAGAGGAATGGAACATCAACAGATTTTGCTGGGATAACTAGATGCCTACCCCCATGCCATGTTAAAAATCAGCCCTATGTGACATGTAAAAAGTACAACTACAAAAACAGTTAAATATTAAACCTTTGACTTGGGAATGAGAGTTGACATTAAGCTCAAAGGACAGAAATCACGAGGGAAACAATGAATAGATTTGATCACAATAGAATTAGTTGCTTATATACAAAGGGTAAACAGACAAGGAAAAATATCACTATGACTATAGTGGATTATCAGCATATAGTTATTTATATATGTGGGTATGTAGGAATACTATTAGACAAATACACAAAGAACAGACAATTCAAAATGAGAAGTTTAGTTAAAAAGAATAAGCAACAGAAATTCCCTAGGAATCCAGTGGTTAGGATTCTGTGCTTTCACTGCCAATGACCTAGGTTTGATCCCTGATTGGGGGAACTAAGATCCTGCAAGCGGAAAAAATAAATAGGATATGTTTAACTTAATACTGTTATCTCACTTCTGGGAAAGGCTAAATGAAAGGGTTTGCATCATTAGTTGTTTTGTCTGTATGTCTTAATTGTCTCTTCCAGTTTTGTTTACAAAGAGAATTTATAGGTCATTTCTTTTTTTATTTCCTCAAAGAGCTTCTTGGTCATAGCCCGATTGCCTTAAAACTTTTTTGAGTCATGCTTGATTTATCAGATTTAGCATCAGAGCATTACTGAAACAAATGTAAAGAGAAAGTCACACAATCCTACCATCATAACAAACCGACTATAAATATCCAAGTGTTCATTTACTTTCCTTATTTCTGAGTATAGATTTGAAAATTTTCTTTAAAAAATATCAAAGTGACAGATACACATATGACTAGAAAATAAAATTCTGTAGAAGGATTATATAATAGAGCAATATCCTGCTGCCTCTCCCTTTCTAAATTGCTATTCCACATCCCACAGTCTACTGACTGTGCATGGTAAAGACCACTCACCTCATTCTCCCTTCNCTTTTAATTTCATGGCTGCAGTCACCATCTGCAGTGATTTTGGAGCCCCCCAAAATAAAGTCTGACACTGTTTCCACTGTTTCCCCATCTGTTTCCCATGAAGTGATGGGACGGGATGCTGTGATCTTCGTTTTCTGAATGTTGAGCTTTAAGCCAACTTTTTCACTCTCCTCTTTCACTTTCATCAAGAGGCTTTTTGGTTCCTCTTCACTTTCTGCCATAAGGGTGGTATCATCTGCATATCTGAGGTTATTGATATTTCTCCCGGCAATCTTGATTCCAGCTTGTGTTTCTTCCAGCCCAGTGTTTCTCATGATGTACTCTGCATAGAAGTTAAATAAGCAGGGTAACAATATACAGCCTTGACGTACTCCTTTTCCTATTTGGAACCAGTCTGTTGTTCTACTTCACTAATGCTTGTTTAATCCCTGAAATTTAACCTGAGAAATCATTTTTTTTTTTTAACATTAAGCATGTGTTTTCCTGCTGCTTGACATCAGAAATCTTTAGCCTTTATTAACTTTAAGTTGTTATGGTATATAGAATGCTGCTGCTGCTGCTAAGTTGATTCAGTTGTGTCCGACTCTGTGCGACCCCATAGACGGCAGCCCACCAGGCTCTCCCGTCCCTGGGGTTCTCCAGGCAAGAACACTGAAGTGGGTTGCCATTTCCTTCTCCAGTGCATGAAAGTGAAAAGTGAAAGTGAAGTCGCTCAGTCGCGTCCGACTCTTCGGCACAACCCCATGGACTGCAGCCTACCAGGCTCCTCCGCCCATGTAATTTTCCAGGCAAGAGTACTGGAGTGGGATGCCATTGCCTTCTCCTATATAGAATGCTGGCTTTAGTCAAATTCAGTAATCTGTTTGTTTTTGTGCCTTTCCTGCCAACCACTAGAGTCTAGTGACCTCTCCTCTGTCCATTGAGGCCTCCTCTCAAGTGAGTGCCTAGTCACTTTTCTCAGTTGTGTCCAACTCTCTGCGTCTCCATGGACTGTAGCCCATCAGGCTCCTCTGTCCAGGTAATTTTCCAGGCAAGAATACTGGAGTGGGTTGCTATTTCCTACTCCGGGGATCTTCCTGACTGGAATTGAATCTGTGTCTCTCCAGTCTCCTGCATTGAGAGGTGGATTGTTAACCACTAATGCCACTTGAAAAAGCATAGGTTAAGATATGAATAATAAAGCTTAGATTTTCTTCCCTTGAATTCTTTGCATTTTAAAGCTTTGCAGAGTCAAAGGTTGTGGCCCAAAATAAAGAAGCTCAAAATGTAGAATGTCAGGCATCAGCTGTACAAATGAAGGTTTGGGGATAATGGTGATGTTAGTAGACAGTAAAGATGAAGAGTGGTCCTGATTTCATACTGGGTACAATACCCTTCCAGCCCATCTGTCCGTTAGGGTCTTGGGTAGAGTAGTGATTGTTTTCTGATTTAATTTTTCAGCATTGATAACATAGGGCAGCAGCTTTGGATAGTAGTTCACCCCTTCTTTACACTTTACACCCCTGGCTTTACATTTTGTGCTGTTCCTATAATCTCTCTACTGGTCCCCTAACTGGGGAGAAGAGAGCATTTCATTTTGTTTTATATACTCTTATTGATTTTAAACTATGTTTAAAATGGCTGTGTTAAAAATTTCAGCCACACACCAGTGTGCCTGATGCTGTGGTCGGCACTTAACGTTCAGTGTCGGCTTTAGATTTCCTTGCCATGCCCCACGCAGAATCGGGAACCTCCTTAGGAAAAGCCCAGAATGGACTTGTATTATGTCCCACGATGCTGGTGGTGAGGAAAAGTGCTCTTTTACTATCCGACCGGCAGAGAGCTCAGCCTCGGGGTCAGACAGATGTGAGCGATCAGACAGCTGTGTGTGGCTGTGGTTACCTTGAAGCTGCCGGTGCTGGGAAGCAGCTTCGCCTGCATCCCGGCTTGGTCCCTGAGGCAGCTCTGAGCTGGTGGTCCTGCCTTTCCCGAACCAGGGCAGTGCTTTGCTCTGCCCACTGCCGGGAATGGCAGCTACTGTGGGTGTAGGGGCGGCGGGAACCTTCCCCCCGGGGCGGAGCCAGAGGTTGGCTTCCTGGGATCCCAGGGACTGGGGTAAGCAGATAGGAGGGCGTCCCTGCCGCTGAGAACTTGCGCTGATCGTATCCAAGTGAGTGTGGGGCGTGCCTGCGTGGTGGGCTGGCGCTGCTGTACTCCTAGGGTTCTCCGTTTAGAATCGCGGTTCCCAATCACTTTAGATCACATTGGTTTTCGATTCAAGTTTTACTTGAAGTTTCAGGGGATTTATCTGTGCTGTGCTTAGTCGTGTGCTTAGATTTCTCTACCTATGTAAAATCCATTCATAGACACAGCAAAAAGCCCAGGGAACCAAAGATTAAATGACTCCTGCTTTAGAAACAGTTGGTGGTTCCCTGAGGAATTTCTTGTAAGGAGAGGACTGTGGGGAGAGTCAATAAAGTGAATGTGTGCTGGAACACTAAGGATGCTTGAAATTGAAGTGAGCAAATGATTTGTCCTAGAGTTTGGGGTCTGGCAATTTAGGTTAATCCTTTAAGTGCTTCATTAATTGTTTTGCTATAATTTAGGAGATTGCCAAATTGTCATAGTAGGGCATTGAAATCTACTTCTCCTTGGGGGATTTTGCATGTAAGAATTCCTTGGAAAAGGTGTTTTGTTTTGTTTTTTTCCTTTATCAGTGTTTTCTGGATTTGGAACCATGTTTTTGTAGAATTCTTTTTAAGCATTCAGGAACAAAGCCCAATTTTTTCTTTCCTGTGTTTATGGATTTATTATCCTGAAGTCTTGGCTATCTCTATTTAACCTGATTTTCTTAGTTTTGGCAGAACTTCACCATGTGAGGGATATATTCTCAACAGATACAAAAACAATTAAAAATACTCAAAAACTTTTATGTATAGGAAGAGACACTCCTGTATAACAAGGTGGGTATGATGCTTCACATTAAAGAACTAATTGGAGTAGCCTTAACATTGGTCTTATTCAATGATTTGGGTGGTACCTAGCACTATCAGTGATCTGGTTTATCCTTCAGTTTGCTTTTACATAAAAGAAAGACAATAACTGGAGGTTTCTTCATCCAGTGTGCATCCAGTGAAGATGCTACACAGTGCATGCAGTTACAATAAAATACTTTTTAAAAGAGGCAGCCCCATGTAAGAATGCAGAGTATCATAGCCGTGTGCTGGTGCCCTTATATTTTAATGTTCATTTTATTCTAATACAAAAAATCTCCTACATACAAAGAAATTCTATTCCAAGAGCACATTCATAAGTCTGATTTGCTTGTAAATCCAACAGTTAGCCTAGGTACCCAGGCAGAACAATTGGCTACAGAGGACTACTGTATTGGTTTATAATACTTATCACACAAATAATACATTAAAAAACAAAACATTTTTAGTCTTACAGTACAGTACCTTGAAGAGTATAGTAGTACAGTACAGAAGCTAGCATACAGGAGCTGGCACTGAGTAAACAGGCAAGAAGAGTTACTGACTGGAAGAGGGAAAGGAGATGGGAAATGATAGACCTGAAGGATCATCAGCAATAGGAAACAGGGCAAGCCGCAGTTCACTCATGCCTGATGTTGATGGAATGCATGTTTGCATCCTTCAAAGTTAACAATTTGAAGGTTTGTATTAGGGGACATACTGTATTGAATTAGCTGATATATCAATGATCAATAAATAGTTGTTTCCTGAGAAACAGGGATCACATTTGCAACTATAGTGTTTGAGTTGCTTACAGATATCACATGAGTGACACCACAGTTCAAAATATATGAGTGACACTTGTTAATTGACCATTTATCATCTCACTATATCTTCCATCTGTTAATTGTTTCATCAGTTTTAGGATGGTCTACCACTTGAGATTTTTCATGATAATCTACAGATGCTAATCAGCTAATGTATTTGTGTTAGTTAAATGGTAGGTTCTGACAGTTTTATCTTACCGTGTTTGTTCTTCAAGTGGATTATCTTACTGTGTTACCAGTTGTATGGGATGGTGGAAAGTTTGGTTTCAATAATTTGTTTCAGTTCTATAGACATAATTGTTAGTGCTGTAGTGCCACAAATAAAAACCATCATTTGAACTATAGAATGTTTTATTGCCAAAATCAGTACAGTTCAGTTCAGTCACTCAGTTGTGTCTGACTCTTTGCATCCTCATGGACTGCAGCATGCCAGACTTCCATGTCCATCACCACCACCCAGAGCTTACTCAAACTCAGGTCCGTTGAGTCAGTGATTTCATCCAGCCATCTCATTCGCTGTCATCCCCTTCTCCTCCTGCCTTCTATCTTTGCTAGCATCAGAATCTTCAAATGAGTCAGTTCTTTGAGTCAGGTGGCCAGAGTATTGGAGTTTCAGTTTCAGCATCAGTCCTTCCAATAAATAGTCAGGGCTGATTTCCTTTAGGATGGACTGGTTGGATCTCCTTGCTGTCCAAGGGACTCCCAAGAGTCTTCTCCAAAACCACAGTTCAAAAGCATCAATTCTTCGGCACTCAGCTTTTTTTATGGTGCAACTCACACATCTATACATGACTACTGGAAAAAACCATAGCTTTGACTAGGCAAACTTTTGTTGGCAAAGTAATCTCTCTGCTTTTTAATATGCTGTTTAGGTTGATCATAGCTTTTCTTCCAAGGAGCAAGTGTCTTTTAATTTCATGACTGCATTTGCCATCTGCAGTGATTTTGGAGCCCAAGAAAGTAAAGTCTCTCAGTTTCCATTGTTTCCCCATCTATTTGCCATGAAATGATGGGGCCCAGATATGATGATCTTAGTTTTCTGAATGTTGAGTTTTAAGCCAACTTTTCCACTCTCCTCTTTCACTTTCATCAAAAGGTTCTTTAGTTCTTTGCTTTCTGCCATGAGGGTGGTGTCATCTGCATATCTGAGGTTATTGATATTTCTCCTGGCAATGTTGATTTCACCATGTGCTTCATCCAGCCCAGCGTTTCACATGATGTACTCTGCATATAAGTTAAATAAGCAGGGTGACAAACTACATCCTTGACATACTCCCGTCCTGACTTGGAACAAATCTGTTGTTCCACGTCCAGTTCTAAATGTTGCTTCTTGACGTGCCTACAGATTTCTCAGAAGATAGGTCACATGGTCTGGTATTCCCATCTCTTGAAGAATTTTCCACAGTTTGTTGTGATCCACACAGTCAAAGGCTTTGGCATAGTCAATAAAACAGAAGTAGTTGTTTTTCTGAAACTCTCTTGGTTTTTTGATAATCCAATAGATGTTGACAATTTGATCTCTGGTTCCTCTGCCTTTTCTAAATCCAGCTTGAACATCTGGAAGTTCACGGTTCATGTACTGTTGAAGCCTGCCTTGAAAAATCAGTACAGTTTATCGTAATATAGCTACTATGGATAAATTATGTAGCGAGAGTGATGCTACTGACATATTCAACAGTCTTGTAGTCTTCTCATTTCTCTATGTATTGGATGGGAAAGTGAACTCTACTCAAGTCAGAAGACTAAGATTAACCTAAGTTTGAACCTGAGCTCAACATCTTATATTTGTGTGCTTTGGGACAAGTTAACTTTTTAATCATTTTATTAGAAATATGATTTACATATTTTAAAATGCACAAACCTTTAGTGTATGGCTTAAATTTTTATTTACATATACTTAAAACCATTGCATGAATCAAAATGGGTAACATTTCTATTACCCTCTTGCCCCTTTGCTGTCAACTCCTTTGCCCAGAGGTAATCACTATTATGATTTTTATAACCATAAATTATGTTTGTTCCTGAATTCTATATAAATGGAATCATAAGCTCTCTTTTTTTGTTGGTTTTTTTCAACATAGTATTAGTGAGATTTCTCCTTGTTGTGTGTATCAGTTCTTATTGTGTGGTGTTCTGTCATATGAATATACTATAAACTGTTTTTCTGATTTCTTGTTGATGGGCATATGAGTTGTTCCCCATTTTTTACTATTGTAAATAAAGCTCCTAAGTATATTCTGTAAGTCTTTTGGTAAACACATCTCTCAGTTCTCACAGGTGTGTACCTAGGAGTGAAATTGCTAGATCATAGGTATGTGTTTAGCTTTCTTAGTAACAGCAAGAGTTTTCCAAAGTAGTTGAATTATTATTATTATAGCTACCAGCATTGTAGGACGATTGTTCCATTTGCTTCACATCCTCACCATTATTTGTTATTGCCAGCTTTAAAATTTTAGCCATATACTGTGGTTTTAATTTACATTTACCTGATGGTTAGTGACGTCAGGCACCTTTTCATGTGTCTGTTGGTTATTTATTTCATTGTTTCTTCATCTGTTTACATGTCTACCTAGTCACAGTCTTGGCAACAATACACCTGGGAGTCATATAAGGGGGTGGAGAAGAGATGGAATCAAGGGGTGGATGGGGTGTTACTGCTTCATGATGACACCAAGAGTTGTGAACTGGTATATTGTTATCCTTTTGAGTCACTGATTTTATCTACTAGGATGACAATAGCTGCTTTTTAGAAACCCCCAGAACTTCAGTGACTTAACAAGATGGAGGTAGGTTTTTGCTCGCCTAACTGTCCAAGGAGGTTGCTCCTGCAAGGTAGGTATTTAGGACTCCAGGCTTCTTCTGTCATGTGCCTCTACTATCTTTGGTACATGGTGTCCATGTACCTCTCTTTATGCTTCTCTTCATCAAGCCAGGAAAAGGGAAAGAGTGGGGCCAGGGGAGGGCAGAGGTGGACAAGAGGAAGATGTTTATGAATTAGACAAAGAAATGGCATATAGATCTCTTTTCCTCTTCCACTGTTGAGAACTTAGTCACATCTAACTGTAAGGAGGCTAGCAAGTGGCAGAGTTGGGCTTTGAACCCAGATATTCTGGCTCAAAAGTCTGTTTGCTGAACCTCCAGTCTAGCCCATCTCCAGCTGCTGTGTGCATGCTCAGTTGCTCAGTCGTGTCTGACTCTGCGATCCTGTGGACTGTAGCCCACCAGGTGGTTCTGTCCATGGAATTTTCCAGGCAAGAGTACTGGAGTGGGGTGCTGTTTTCTACTTCAGGGGCTCTTCGTAACCCAGGGATCAAACCCACATCTCTTGAGTCTCCTGCGTTTGCAGGTATATTCTTCACTGCTGCCTCGCTGGTATGGGATAGACATATGTGATCAAAATATCCCAAATATCATTTCAGTATAAAAATTAAGGTATTTTACACTTATGTACTGAATCTTGAAATCAAATATATATTTTATAATTACCTCAAGTCTCAATTTGGAAGCTGTTTTCACTGGAAATATTTAGTATTTAGAGTTTATAAACTATACTGAATATAGTAAATTATGATTTACATACCCAATATAGATTCACATACTCAAGTTGTTTCACATATACTTGTTTCCCAATAGCCAAATCAAGTCTCAAGCTTTAGATTAAGTAAAATAAAAATTTAAAAATTCAGTTTCTCAGTTGTACTAACTGTGTTTCAAGTGCTTAGTAGCCACATGTGGTTAGTGGCTAAGACTTTTTAGCAATTCTAAAGTCTAGACTAAGCTCTAGGAAGGCAGAGATTTCAGCCTGGCTCTGAGAAAGTGCTCAAGAAATATTTGTGGTTTGAAAATAATGTCATCCTATTCTGAAGTTGGTAAGAGTTGAAAGTGAGGTTTAATAATTTANTAGGCTATAATGGCTATACATTTTTGGAGGATGTCTTTTTTCACTCCACTGGCTGGCAACTCTGGTCAAATTACATATTAATAGCCACATAATGGATTAGCTAAACAACTATGGAGGAAAATGTTCAAAGTTAACTTTTCTGCAATTCATTGGTTTGAATTTGGGGAATAGAAACTAAAGGAAAATGAGGTTAAAACAATTAAGGTTCAAATTCTAAAAAATAATCATACATCCTATTTCATGTTGCTCTGCAGAGGAAATTATTTTATTGTGTTACAGAGGCATACACATGTAATTTAACAACAACAATAAAAAATGTTTTTGAAAAAAACATGAAAAACTATATTCTTTGAGAATGGGAGTTTTATATATTAATATCTATGTTTTTTCCCACTAATTACCCAGACTTTACTAGTTCAGTGCTCTACTCAAGTCACACTTCTTTTGCAAAATCTTCCTTGGTTACTGTACTTCATAGTGCTTCCTCCCATCCTGAAACTCATAGACTCAAAGTATTTTGTTATCCAAATGTATATCTACAGTGTTGTGAATTGTTTCTCATTTGACTCATGTCATGTCTAACCATCTCAACTCAGTTGTCTCAGTATTTAACAAGTAACAGTTGCTCAACATGTGCTTGAGTACACAGAAAAATGACAAATGGAAATCCTGACTGACAGACTTCTTAAGAGCCTCTGACTGTTCTCATGCTTTGAGTTCAGATTGCTTTACTGCATTCTGCTTGACTTGAATAGTGAGAACAGTTCAGCTGAGCTGGAGAGAGCTAACTGCCAAGTGTTGGAGTACTGCCTGAAACAGGTCAAAATGAAAGTGAGTCAAGTCTTTAACCACTAACGGCATTTGTGTAGACAAGGGTCTGAACTAAAAGACTCCCTCTGTTCCACTTCTTCCTGTGGAATGGCCTCCTTGTTGAGGGTCAGGTGGATCAGTACAGATGGGGGTTGTCTCACTGTTTAGGGAGCCCTGAACAAAAGGCACCTGCAGACTTACGGACCCAGAGGCTGGGAAAAGGAGGAAGGAAAGGCTAGGAGCGGGAAAGTACTGAGTCAGGGTCTAGAAAATTGTCTTCTAGTTTTTTCCCATAAGAAGACTTCCAAATAGAGGTGCCTGGGCCAGAAGTGAAGGTGTGTATAACAGCACCGCCATCCAGGGGGACCTGAATCCTTATCTGCAACAACTTTCAGAGATGGTAATGCATTGTGTATTGATTTTGTATCAAATCTGATATGGGGAGGAAACCTTTGATGTGAAGCCCACCAAGGAAAGTCTTTGTAATTGCTTATTGTCAGGCCTAAAAAATTGGTGTTTTTTTGGCTGGGACATGGACTCCTTATGTATGAAATCTGTTCTCAGGACCTCAAACTACCCTTATCTGTTCTAGGGTGGACATTTCCCAACATTCTAATATCTTTGAAATCAGGATGTATTTTATAATTGATGTCATCCAGATAACAGTTGTGATCTAATTGATGCTTTGGGATAAAAATCAAGAAAGTACCAGCATACTCAGCCCTAAAAAGGAATGAATTTGAGTCAGTTGTAGTGAGGTGGGTGAAACTAGAGTGAAGTCAGAAAGAGAAAAACAAATGTCATTTATTAGTTCATGGAATGTAGAAAAAAGGCACTGATGAACCTATTTGCAGGGAAGGAATGGAGACACAGATCTAGAGAATGGACTGTGGCCACGGGGAAGGTAAGGGTGGGATGAACTGAGAAAGTAGTGTTGACATATATGCACTATCAAATAGTGAGAAGTTATTGGATCGCACAGAGAGCCCAGCCTGGCACTCGGTGATGACCTAGAGGAGTGAGGGGGGAAGGCAGGGAAATATGTGTGTGTGTGTGGTTTGTGTATGTGGTTTAGTTACTAAGTTGTGCCTTACTCTTGGGACCCCACGGACTGTAGGCCACCAGGCTCCTCTGACCATGGGATTTTTAAGGCAAGAATACTGGAGTGGGTTGCCATTTCCTTCTCTAGGGGATCTTCCCAACCTAGGGGTTGAACCCGGGTTTCCTGTGTTGCAGGTGGTCTCCTGCATTGCAGGCAGATTCTTTATTGACTGAGCCACCAGGAAATCCCATGTATTTTTGTGTATGTGTATATAATTATGACCTTTTCTCATCATCGTTGGGCAGAAACCAGCACAACATTGTAGAGCAATTTTCTTCCAATTAAAAAAATAAAAGTACTAGCAGATGGAGAGCAAGAAAGCCAAGTAGGAGAGTGTGGAGCTCACCTCCCCTGATGAACACATAAAAATACATCTACATGTGGAACAATTCTCAGAAAAACTGGAGACTGTTAACCAGACATATAACCAAGGCTGTAAGAAAGATCCACACTGAGTTGCACAGGAAGGGAAGAGAAGTGGTCAGGTCAGGACCTTTGCCCCTGAGAGAAAGCACAGAAGAGGAGCAGGATTCTCTGGGCTTGGAGAGCCTCCCTGATGAGTAACCAGTTTGAACCATACATTGGGTGTCTCAGCCCTGGGGTCTGACACTGAAAAGACAAGTCCCTTTAGTTGGTGTGAAAATCAGTGAAACTAACAACTGTTGGGAAACTAGACTTCGTTCATGAAAAACATGCACATGCTTGCTTACTCCTGAAACAAGGCAGAGGATGCAGATTGAAGCTGCCTGGAACTTAGTCTGGTTTCCCTCAGCCACCCCAGTGCATGCCTCAGTCCATGCCAAGCACTCAAGCACCAGACAAAGAATCCAGAGCATTAGTAATAAGAATGCTAACTGAACTAAGGAAAAGAATAGATGAACACAATTTTAATAAGGAACTAGAAAATGAATAAAAGAACCAGTCAGAACTGAAGAATACAGTAGCAAATGAAAAACACACTTGAAGGAGTAAACAGCAGACCAAGGATACAGAAGAACACAAGTGATCCAGAAGACAGAATAAGGGAAATTATGCAATCAGAACAGGAAAAAGAGGGTGGCTCAGGTAGTGAAGAGTCCACCCGCAGTACAGGAGACTCAGGTTTGACCCCTGGGTCAGGAAGATTCCTGGGGGAGGAAATGGCTACCCACTCCAGTATTCTTGACTGGAGAATTCCGAAGACAGAGGAGACTGGAGGGCTACAGTCCATGGGGTCGCATAGACTCAGGCACAACTGAATGACAAACACACACATACAAGGAAACAGAACACAAGTGATCTGGAAGACAGCATAAGGGAAATCACCCAATCAGAACAGGAAAAAGAAAAAGGGAACAATTTAGGGTACCTGTTGGAAGACACCAAGTATACCAATATTCACATTGTAGGTGTCCCAGAAGAAAGAGAAAAATGTGTTGAAAATGTAATTTGATTAAATTGTGGCTTAAAAATGTCTGAATCTGGAGAAGGAAACATATCTAGGTATGAGAGGCACAGTGAGTTCTCTAAAATTTATGAACTCAAAGAGACCCATACCAAGATTTAATTAAAACAGCAAAATTTAGAATTTTAAAGGCAGCAAGAACAGACTCATATAAAAGGGAATTCTCATAAGGTCATCAGCTGATTCTTCTGCAGAAACTTTGCAAGCCAGAATGAAGTGGCATGGTTTATTTAAGGTAGTAAAAGGGGAAAAAAACCCTACAATTTAAGATAATCTGCCTGGCAAGATTATAATTCAGAGTTGGAGGAAAAATAAAGAACATCTCAGACAAGTAAAAGTGAAAAGAATTCATCAATACTACACCGACCCTAAAAGAAGTGTTAAAGGATTTTCTATAGGTGGAAAGAAAAGGCTGCAAGAAGAACTTATAGGCAAGGAAAAATCCAATTAGTAAAGGCAAATATATAGATAGTGAAGACTGTGAATCAACCAGTTAAGCTTGTGTAAAGATTAAACATTAAATCTTTAATTAAAAGATGTAATTGAAGAAATTCTAAAATCAACCATAACTGTAATAAACAGGTAAGGGATAAACATGAAGATGGAAAATATGACATCAGAAATACAAAAATACAGGGGAGATGAGTAAAAAAATGTAAATCTTATTTTTTATCATTTTTTAATTTTAACATAATGTTGGCTTCCCTGGTGGTGCAGAGGTTAAAGCGTCTGCCTGCAATGTTGGAGACCTGGGTTCGATCCCTGAGTTGGGAAGATCCCCTGGAGAAGGAAATGGCAACCCACTCTAGTATTCTTGCCTGGAGAAGCCCATGGACGGAGGAGCTTGGTGGGCTACAGTCCACGGGTCGCAAAGAGTTGGACACAACTGAGCAACTTCACTTTCACTTTCAACATAATGTTTATTTTTTTAGACCATTTATCATTTATTTATTATTATTATTATTTTTTACTTTACAATATTGTATTGGTTTTGCCATATATCAACATGAATCCACAACGGGTGTACACATGTTCCCCATCCTGAAGCCCCCTCCCACCTCCTTCCCCGTACCATCCCTCTGGGTCATCCCAGTGCACCAGCCCCGAGCATCCTGTATCCTGCATCAAATCTGGACTGGCGATTCGTTTCTTATATGATATTATACATGTTTCAATGCCATTCTCCCAAATCATCCCACCCTCACCCTTTCCCTCTCCCACAGAGTTCAAAAGACTGTTCTATATATCTGTGTCTCTTTTGCTCTCTCACTTACAGGGTTATCATTTCTGTCTTTCTAAATTCCATATATATGCGTTAGTATACTGTATTGGTGTTTTTCTTTCTGGCTTACTTCACTCTGTATAATAGGCTCCAGTTTCATCCACCTCATTAGAACTGATTCAAATGTATTCTTTTTAATGGCTGAGTAATACTCCATTGTGTATATGTACCACAGCTTTCTTATCCATTTGTCTGCTGTTAGGCATCTAGGTTGCTTCCATGTCCTGGCTATTATAAACAGTGCTGCGATGAACATTGGGGTACACATGTCTCTTTCAGTTCTGGCTTCCTAGGTGTGTATACCCAGCAGTGGGATTGCTGGGTCATAAGGCAGTTTTATTTCCAGTTTTTTAAGGAATCTCCACACTGTTCTCCATAGTGGCTGTACTAGTTTGCATTCCCACCAACAGTATAAGAGGGTTCCCTTTTCTCCATACCCTCTCCAGCATTTATTGCTTGTAGACTCTTGGATTGCAGCCATTCTGACTGGCATGAAATGGTACCTCATTGTGGTTTTGCTTTGCATTTCTCTGATAATCAGTGATGTTGAGCATCTTTTCATGTGTTTGTTAGCCATCTGTATGTCTTCTTTGGAGAAATGTCTATTTAGTTCTTTGGCCCATTTTTTTGGTTTGGTCATTTATTTTTCTGTAATTGAGCTGCAGGAGTTGCTTGTATATTTTTGAGATTAGTCGTTTGTCAGTTGCTTCATTTTATCCCATTCTGAAGGCTGTCTTTTCACCTTGCTTAGAGTTTCCTTTGTTGTGCAGAAGATTTTAATTTTAATTAGGTCCCATTTGTTTATTTTTGCTTTTATTTCCCATATTCTGGGAGGTAGGTCATAGAGGATCCTGCTGTGATTTAGAATGTGTATGAACTAAATGACTACCAGTTTAAAACAATAGATACAGGCCAACATATGTGAACCCCATGGTAACTACAAATCAAAAACCTACAATAGATATGCAAAAGCTAGAGAGAAAAGGACTTAAGCATACCACTGAAGGAATCAAACCATAAGAAAAGAATCTAAAGGAAGAAGAAAACAGAAGAACTGCAGAAACAACCAGAAAACAAGTAACAAAGTTGCAGTAAGTGTATTTAAATGTCAATAGACCAAATGCTCCAATCAAAAGATAGGGTGTCTAATTGGATAAAAAATAAGACCCCTGTATATACTGCTTACAAGAGACTCACTTCAGAGCTAAAGACACACATGGAATGAAAGTGAGGTGATGGAAAAGAATATTTCCTGAAAATGAAAACAGCAAGAAAGCTGGGGTAGCAATACTCATATAAAACAAAATAGGCTTTAAAACAAAGACTGGGAGAAGGAAATGGCAACCCACTCCAATGTTCTTGCCTGGAGAATCCTAGGGATTGGGGAACCTGGTGGGCTGCCGTCCCTGGGATTGCACAGTCAGATACGACTGAAGCTACTTAGCAGCAGCAGCAGCACGCACTTATTGTACTCTCTCATTATAGTTCCTCAACAATTCTGTGAGGCAGATAATACATTTTCAGAGAGGAAATAAAGACAGTAATTCACTCTGAGTATGATTTGTGGCAGAGCCAGCAGTGAAATCCAGGCTTCCATGATTTCAAAATCTTTCAACTAATGTTAACTGTTAGAAGAGTGTAGGTACTGAAGGAGAAAGAAAAGATTACTGGCTCATGAGAACCAGTCCAGCATTGCTAGTGAAGCAAAGTAGGCAGACTCTCAGCTTACTACTGAGTCAGAGAAATAGGAAAGTAAAGATTAATTAAAAATACATGTAACTTAGAGCTATGAATCTCACTGAAGTAGAATTTGTCGAAGCTTTAACACAATTATTCTTTTTAATTTACCTTTTGATTATGATGTTATAAGAAGTAACATGTTACTAGGGCAAAATACACTCTAAATAAACTTTTGTTGCTCTTCTGTATGTGAGAAAAATGAAACAAAAACAATTTAAATTTCAACTTACTGAAGTAGAGAAGTCATGAATTGATATTAATATATATAATTTTGAATCTAGCAAATCTGTTATTGGTTGGCTTCTAGGCTTGTACTTATAGAAAACAAATGAAATGTCTGAAATAGACCTAAAAATTAGTTATTAAAAAGTAAAAGAATTTGAGATGTTAAGTGGAAGTGAAGGTAAACCAGACCTACTGAAAATATTTTAATTTCAATATGAGGAATATTTTTATTCATAAGAATTTGAGAATATCAGTGAGATGTTGCCAAAGATGATGGAACCACAGTAATAGAAACAGGAAAATGTTAGATTAGATAAGTGTTTTAAAAACTAAGAAATGAATTTATTACTTTCCTACTTGAATACAAATAAGTTGAAAATAAAAAATTATTACCGAAGAAAAGCATTTTAAAAATTAGAGGAGAGTATAATTTTGTTTTCATCCTTTTTTTTTTAAAGATTTATTTTTGATGTGGACCATTTTTTTAAAGCCTTCTTGAATTTGTTACAATATTGCTTTTTATTTTTTGTTTTTTTGGCTGTGAGGCATATGAGTGGGATCTTAGCTCCCCAATCAGAAATTGAACTCACACCTCCTACATTGGAAGGAAAGTCTTAACCACTGGATCACTAGGGAATTCCCAGCCTAGTATAATTTTCTGATAAACCCATTTTACTCTTATGGGCTTATTGGTGAATTTTTTCAAATGTTCAAAGAATAAATAATATCTATGTACCAGAAAGATGATATACTAACACTTGCATTTTGAAGTTAATATCGCCTCAGTACTGGGAGGAAACATTTTGAAAAAGCTCTCATTTGAACAAATGCAAAATATTAGCAAATGAAAAAGTTATTTACTGTCACTCAGAATTATGCAGTTAGTGTTCAACAGAATAACCATTAAATCAATATCAACAGAACAAAGTAGTAAAAATTCAAAGTATTAACTACAGGTAACTTTAAAAATATTAATAAAAATATTTGTTTATCTCTGTTAAAAAAAATAAAATAAAAAAATAAAACAAAGACTGTAACAAAAGACAAGGCCATTATATAATAATAAAAGGATCAATACAATAAGAGGATATAACATTTGTTAATGTGTGTGTACCTTATATAGGAGCATCTGGAGGAACCTGGTGGGCTACAGTCCATGGGGTCGCAAAGAGTCAGACACAACTGAGCAACTTCACTTTCACAAATATATAAAGCAAATATTAACAGACATAAAGGGAGAAATTGACATTGATAATAGGTGACTTTAACACCCCCATTTACACTGGTGGACAGATCATCCAGACAGAAAATAAGGAAACAGTAGTATTAAATGATACATTAGATCAGTTGTGCTGAATAGATATGTATAGGACATTCCATCCAAAACTGGCAGAATACACATTCAAGTGTACATAGAACATTCTCTAGGGTGGATCATATGCTAGGTCACAAGTTTCAACAAATTTAAGAGGATAGAAATTATATCAAGCATCATTTTCTGACCACAATAGTACGAAACTAGAAATCAACTACATTTTAAAAAATGGGGAAAAAACCAAACACATAGAGACTACACAATAAGCTACTAAAAAACCAGTGAGTCAACAAAGAAATAAAAAAGGAAATCAGAAAACGCCCCGAGACAAAAATACAACTTTCCAAAATCTGTGAAAGTGAAACTGTTAGTCACTCAGTCACATCCCACTCTTTGCAACCCCACCAGGCTCCTCTGTCCATACAATTCTCCAGGCAAGAATACTGGAGTGGGTAACCATTCCCTTCTGAAGGGGTCTTCACAACCCAGGGACCAAACCCAGGTCTCTTGCATTGCAGGCAGATTCTTTACCACCTGAGTCACCAGAGAAGCCCCAAATCTATGGGACACAGCAAAAACAGGCCCAGAAGAGAAGTTTATAGCAATGCAGGGCAACCTCAGGAGACATGAAAAGTCTCAAACAACCTAACCTACTATCTATAGAAATCAGAAAAAGAAGAACAAAGCCTGAAGTCAGTAGAAGGAAGGAAATAGTAAAGATCAATCAGGAAATGAAAGAGTCCCCCTAAATAAAAAACCAATAGAGATGATTGATGAAGGTATGAACTGTGTTTTGAAGAAATGAAAAACAGAATTGATAAGGTTTTAGCCAGTTGCCATGTCAGGCTCTTACACATCTCTAGCAGAAATATGTTATTTTCATAATTTTTCCATTTACTTTCAATGTACTGCTAAAATGTTCCTTTCTCTTACTTTCTGGGATCCATTTCCCTTAGGGCACAATTAATGGCTCCTCTTTCCCATTTCCTGTAGCACTTTATACACACCTTTAACAGCACTTGCCACTTTGTTTTATAGTGCCTTGTTTATTCTTGCCTGGAGAATCACATGGACAGAGGAGCCTGGTGGGCTACAGTCCACAGGGTAGCACAGAGCTGAACACGACTGAAGCAACTTAGCACAGCATAGCACACAGCACCTTTGTTTATGAGTCTGTTTTGCCACCTAAGTTGTGAATTTTTCCCAGTTGGGACCTCTGCTTTGCTCAACTGGGGAGTCTGGTGGGCTGCCGTCTATGGGGTCACACAGAGTCGGACACGACTGAAGTGACTTAGCAGCAGCCGCAGCTATGGCAGCAGGAGTTTACTGATAGGAGCTAAAGGCAACCAGCATATGACAGAAAGCATGCGACAGAGCACAGTAGGAGACAGTGCTGGCTAGAATGGCTAATTAATACACTGGAAGAAAGTAACATTGAGTTTGGAGGAGGAGAGATGAAATCCACCCATTCTAGCCTTTCAACTCAACTCCAGTCCCTGGGATTCTCCAGGCAAGAACACTGGAGTGGGTTGCCATTTCCTTCTCCAATGAATAAAAGTGAAAAGTGAAAGTGAAGTCACTCAGTCGTGTCCGACCCTCAGCGACCCCATGGACTGCAGCCTTCCAGGCTCCTCCGTCCATGGGACTTTCCAGGCAAGAGTACTGGAGTGGGGTGCCAAAGTCCAAGTTGCCTTCCTCCTTCAATTGACATTTATCTTCTCTGTTGCATGTGTTATTTGTAGTAATCGTGTTTTATAAAGGCACCGTGGACACGGAGTTAGTGAATACTGAACACCTCTCCCTCATGGAAACACAGGGTTCAGTTCCTGTGAACCTCTGCTCACAACATTCGTGTCAGATATTCAGCACATAACCTTGTTGTATATGTGTTTCCATTTAAAGGCACCTACTTCAATGTATATTGTTGGTGCATCAACCTTGAAGTCACAGCCAACAGCAGTATAACTCACACCTGAACAAAGCTTGTCTAACACACGTATATCCTGCCAAGCACATCACCACCTTCTGCTTAGGACCACTAGACAGCACTTCAGCACTATGCTTGAGGGCCTTTTTTTTTTTTTTTTTTAAATTTATTTATTTATTTTTTACATGTTTCAATGCCATTCTCCCATCTCATCCCACCCTTGAGGGCCATTTTAAATGGCACAATCACCATCAAAAAGCACACAAAAATGTGAAAACGGTGGCACTGAAAAGATCATGAAAAGAACGTTTGTATAGTACAAGAGCAGTGTTACTTATTCAACCTCAGCATGGAATGTATGCTTCTTGCCACTGCTCATGTCTGTGACTGACCATGACGTAGCTCAAGTACTGATTTTGGGGACACAGTGAATTTTAGAGAGATGGTGAATTTGCAAATATGAATCTATGGGTAATGAGGATGGATTGTGCCCCCGTAGTGTCTCATCTTCTGAAATTATCAGATTCACGGCACAGATCTTGCTTCTCAGTGGCCTCCCTTTTAGGTGTTTTTAGGTTTCAACTTTCTCATGTTTCTTAATTCAGCTGCCACTTGACTCACTTCTCATACTCCAAAACTTTTTGACCTCTCTTATTGCCATGTTTTGTTGTCTCTTCTCCCATTTGTTTTGTTTTGTGTGACTTTGTAGCTTTCCTCTACCTTTATCATAATTTTCATGGAGTTATCTGGTAGAGCAGAGAGAAATGTATATATCCAATCAACCATGTAGTCAGAATTTTATTGTATAGCATCATTAGTCAGGTGTTATATATATATTAAGTTTACCAAGTATTTGATGAATAAATTAGAGAACTGCTATTTTTATGCAAAAATTTACCTGTCTTAGATAGTACATTATAATGGGATTTTTTAGTACCTCATAGTTTACCAGGTAAAAAAAAAAAACTTTCTCCTCCTTACTTTTGCTAAACTTCCCTACTTAGTAGAACATTGCCTAAGGAAGATGGGAAATAAATTAAGACATATATGGGGACGTCCCTGGTGGCACAGTGGACAGGAATACCACCAATGCAAGGACATGGGTTCGATACATGGTCCAGAAAGATTCCACATACCTCACAGCAACTAAGCCCGTAAGCTTCAACTCCTGAAGCCCAAGCGCCTTTGCTCTGCAATAGAGAAGCCACTGCAATGAGAAGACTGCACCCTGCAGCAAGGAGTAGCCCCTTCTCATCACACCTGGAGAAAGCCCATGCAGCAACAAAGAGCCAGCACAGCCATAAACAAATAAATAATAAGTTAAAAAAATTATCAAATAAAAAAACATAATCAGCTGGAGAGCATATCTTATTTTAAAGCTTAGGTTGAGTTTCTTTCCTTTTGCATTGTAATCTTTTTTCCATAGAGAAGAGATTTCTTTATGGTTTTGTCAATTACAAAAAGTTATAAAATTGTAATGCCTAAAGTGATCCCAGAAACCATCAGATTTAACCTTTGATTTATAAGGTACTGAGAGTCAGGCTGTCTTGGTTCAGTTCCTGGCTCTACTATTTGCTTTGGACAAGTGTCTTTTTCAGGCCTCTGTGTCCTCATCTATAAGAGGAGAGGGAAAATATCATTGATGTCATAGAATTGTTGTGAAGATTGAGATAATTTCAAGTTCGTCGTACTGTGACTGACACGTAGTAAGATCTCCATATATATTTAATTATCATATTAAGCCACTTAATTAGCAATTTAGCTGGCTTCCAGCCCCCCAGTTAGTATACTTAATATTGGGTTGGTCAAAATGTTTGTTTTTCCACAATACTGGATGAAAAACCCAATGAACCTTTTGGCCAACCCAACACATGCTTAGGAATTATAAATCTCTTTCCAAGTTAGCCACCATTATTTTCTCTCCATCTCCTTCTTCATTTAAAGATAATTGCATAATGATGTATTTCTGAAGCTAAGCATACTCTTAGCATTTCACCCATTACCACCCGCATTTGTAAGGACTTCCTGTATAGAACATTTTAAGTTTAGTCTTTCCTTTTAGTTGTTTAAAGGCACTTTCAGATGGCACTTTTTCCTGTAAAGTTGAGTGGTCTCACAGAGGCAGATTTTTTTAAAGTTACAATAATGCACTCCACTTCCCAGCATAAGTGGGTTAAGTGCCACCCTGGCCTGGGCTGGGCTTAAAAGCAAAGGAAAAGCCCTTGGACCAGAGAGGAAACACTTGAATAACTGTGTTGATAAATTACAAACAACTCTCCTTACTCTCACTTGTGCTGTGGAAGACAGAGCACCTTTGATGTGGATCTTTTTAAACAGCAGAACCTCTGTGGGATACCACCCCACACAGGAAGGTGAGTATCAGGCCACAGAACCTGATAATGCAAAAACTTGCAGATTTGTTCCCTTCTTCTATTATATGAGGGTTTATTTCTGCTTTCTTCAATAAAGTTGTCAGTCAGAACTCGCTGCATGACTTACTCTGTAGTTAGAATGGTTATTGATGGTTATAAGGAATCTAATCTTCTGGCAGCTAATCTTTAAAATGCTGGCGCTAGGGTGGGAGATGGTGGAGGACAGCAATCAGGGGCTGGGGAAAATATAGGAACATTAAAGGTTTATCTTTCTGGGAACTTGAGGCTGTAGAAAATTGGACCTAGGAGATTCAGAAGAAAATCCCTGTGTGTAATGGCATTTTGTGGCAGGAGGACTGAGGGAGAGTAAATCACTAATAACTACTGCTTGATTTTGATGGAAAGAATCTAGGCTTTAGAATAAGACAAGCATAGGTTTGAATCCGGCTATGGGGTTGCAAAGAGTCAGATACGACTGAGTGACTGAATGGAAAAGGAAACTGAAGTCACTATGGGAGTTTTGGACTGATTACGTGATACTGTGAGCCACAACTTCCATATCTGTAAAGCAGGGGTAATAATACCAACTCTGCAGGGATTTTAGGAAGAACCGATGTAATTTATGTAATGCAATTAGGACTTTGTAGACTCTTACTATTGCATCGTACTTGTGTTTTTACCTGTCTTGCTGCTGGCAGTCTCAAAGTATTCATTGTATGAAAGCAGCCTGAACCTTAAATGGGTTTATACTCTGAAACTGAATGCAGTTTCCTGATAACTCTTTTTAAAAATAATTGAGGTATAATTAACTTATTAGTTTCAGTATACAACATGATGATTGAATATCTGTAGTATGACATGTAGTGTGACATGATCACCACATTAAGTCTAGTTAAGGTAACATATATGGTGGCACTAATGGTAAAGAACATGCCAGCCAATGCAAGATATGTAAGAGATGTGGGTTTGATCCCTAGGTTGGGAAGATCTCCTGGAGGAGGGTGTGGCAACCCAATATTCTTGCCTGGAGAATCCCCTTGGATAGAGGAGCCTGACGGGCCCCAGTCCACAGAGTCACAAAGAGTCAGCCATGACTGAAGCGACAGCGTGCACACATATCACTATACATAGACAAAACTTTTCTCTTGTGCTGAAAGCTTTTAAGGTCTACTGCCATGAAAGTGGCGGAGCCTGGTGGGCTGCCATCTATGGGGTTGCACAGAGTCGGACACGACTGAAGCGACTTAGCAGCAGCAGCAGCAGCAGCCATGAAAGTGAAAGTTGCTGTCGTGTCCAACTCTTTGATACGCCATGGACTATAGAGTCCATGGAATTCTCCAGGCCAGAATACTGGAGTGGGTAGCTGTTCCCTTCTCCAGGGGATCTTCCCAACCTAGGGATCGAACCCAAGTTTCCCACATTGCAGGCGGATTCTTTACCAGCTGAGCCACAAGGGAAGCCCATACATAGTTACAAAACTTTTCTCCTGTGATGAGAGCTTTTAAGGTCTACTGCCATAGCAACTTTCAAATATACAGTACAGTATTATTAACTAATATTAATATATTAGTCACCATGCTGATAGCTCTTAATCTCATCTTGGATAAGGTACATAAGCATTTCCTCACCCAAAAAGAAAAGATACAGTTAGTTTACTAGGATGAAATTGCCAATATTTGACTGTTTTAGACTTATAAAAATAGCAATTTTGTATAATTCAACCTAAAAGTATGTTGCTATCCCTAGAATTTACTTCTTTGCCCATCCTTTAAAAACTCAGTCCCATACTCTGCACAGTTTGTGGCACAGAATGGGTATCAACACACATTAACTGAGTAAATGTATGAATGAATGAATGAAAGCAGGGTCATATAGCGATATATTTGTGTGCACGTGAAATCAGGTAAAACAGCCTCCAGGACACAGCCTTGAGTGGGAACTGAAGCTCCAAAGGACAGTCTGTATGTGGGGTGGTGGAGGTGTGTGTGTAATGGGAGATTTCTAGAGAGTAAAACAGCCGTGCTATTGCTTCTGCTTGAGTGATAGGAGACAGAATGTGGAGAGAAAGGGATAGTTTAACATCAGCTGGCAAGAGCCGTGTCTCTTCCTTTGTTTTCTTGTCTCCAGCCACTGCTGTAGCCAGCAATAATTGGTTGGTTTCACTTCCAGTCATTGTACTCCTAACAGTAGCTACTACTTTAAAGATAAGACACTAAAAATTACTCAAGTGGCATCACTTTATGTTCTGAGTCCTTTGGTTCAGCATGGAATATTCATAGTGTTGTTTGAGAATTCCAGAGCTCCTGTTGTATTCAAATCAGGCAACACTAATGAGAAGGTGTATATTTCTAGGAAGTGCCCCCTTAGTGGAGACGGTTATTCAAAGCTGCTGCATTTTAAAAGTTAGCACTAATGAGTCAGGCAATGAAGGTAATAGTTTAATGGTTCTCCTTAAGAGCACAGGATAATCTTCATGAATTTTCTATAGCCCACAGTCTTGCTGCACCCCAAACTGCTCAGATTTGGGGAGGCTGATTACCACATATAAGACTTCATGAAGCTGGTATGTTTAAACAAAGGAGAGTAGTCTTTTCTAATTACTAGAAAGCTTACATTCTTTGTTCAGAATCTGAACTTCTGCTAAATTATTAATAATCAGAAAAGGCTTCACAGAATCAGAGCCATCATGGAAATTTTGGGTTTTGAGATATCTTGCATGAGGCTGTGGTGAGGTCTAATGATTGTCCTGTTATAGAGTACAGCTGACCCTTGAAAAACATGGATTTTAACTGTGTGGGTCCACTTATAAGTGGTCTTGTTTTCAATAGTAAATACTGTTGTACTACACTGTTCGTGATTGGTTGAATCCACTGTTGTAGAACCTCAGATGGGGAGGAACTGTGTGTATGGACAGAAGTTATGTGAGTGGATTTCTGACTGTGTGGAGAGCCTGTGCTCCTAACTTCGGCATTGCTCAAGGTCAACTGTATGTCACCCCAGCAATGGAAAACTTCATAATTTCCTCCCATGGATGCTGAGTCACTCCGTTGTGTCCGACTCTTTGTGACCCCATGGACTGCAGCCCGCCAGGCTCCTCTGTCCATGGGATTCTCCAGGCAAGAATACTGGAGTGGGTTGCCATTGCCTCCTCCAGGGGATCTTCCTGACCCAGGGATCAAAACTGCATCTCCTGTGTGGCTGGCAGATTCTTTACCATTGAGCCATCAGGGAAGCCCAGTGAACATCAGTGAACACTGCCAACTTTTTCTGTGACCTCTCATTTAGGTTCCCATAGTCTCCTTCCATTTAGAATACATTTAGTTGAATAAATTCTTGCAACTAAATGACAATGTTAATTTTCCAGATCCAACTCTCTTGAGTTTACACCCAGGCTTCCTTGGAAGAAGTTCAGAGTGAACTCAAGTTCATCAAACACCATTTTACAAACATTCTTGATTTACTCCCACAGTTAACTAGGATTACTTCTGTGCACACATTTTGCTAGTTGAACTCTCAGTTGAACTTATTTCTAAGTTCCTGGGAGGTACCTCATATTTGTTCACTTTTACTACCAGTAAGGAGTCATGAGTGGTGGTTCTCTGGTGTGTGAGGGGAAGTGGAAAAGGCACTGGAGGACAAACAGGTGTTAGGGCATTGTCATTCTAGCAAAGCTTATTGACTAGTCATGAGCTCTTTCCTCTCTTTGGACATTCTGTGCTCTCCTTGCACTATTGTAATTTCAGCACTTACCAGGTGATATTTGCTATTACTATCCATGCTTCTGTCGCTGCAAGTAGATTAGTGGTTCTCAACCCTTTGTTCTTCTACAGCTTTGTCTCTGGGTATAATTTAGTACTTTTAGTACGCTGTTTTTTTGTTAAGGCTTTAAAAATTCACAAATAATAGGTGAGTATTCTCACTGTAAAGTAAAGAAGGAGTAATTACAGTTAATTAAGTACAAAATATTCAATATTTAATATTGATAAGATTTTAAAATGCAAAACCCTGTGTTGGAATAACAATTTGAGCTTTAGCACCTATAATTGTTTATTTATTCAATCATTGAGACCGTCAGCATCATGTCTTTAATAATGTCTTCATGACTGGGCCTCCCTCCCTTTCCAGTATGCTATTAAAACTTGTAAAGGCATGTTTTTTGGCTAAGAACTGGAGAAAATTAAGACAACACTGTAAATAGTTGGATGTTAAAAAGTGCTATTACTGGGAATTCCCTGGTGGTCAGAACTCCAAGCTTCCATTGCAGAGGGCATGGATTCTATTTCTGGTCAGAGGACTAAGATCCCTGATGCTTCAAGGCCAATAAATAAATAAATAAATAAAATTCTATTCAAGCCCCGCCCCCCCCAATTCTATTGCTGTTATAATTAATTTTCAAAGAACACATTTATTCTTCACTGAAAAATTTTAAAACTTCCTAAGTTTTATACTCATTTAAATGAAAATGGTTGTTTTTGGAGAGATTAGCCACAGCTCTTGAATAACAGGCATTAACTATTGCTGTTATATAACCAGTCTTTTATTGTTTCATAATGGTATTTCTATTACTGTGGATCCAAGTTCTCATTCTGCTTTATTTTGCCTTAGGCACTTTCAGTTAGTTAGGTGTTTCAACTGGTTTGTGCGTGAGAAAATGTTATCCCTGTGGTTTTCATCCAGAAATGCTGCATTCAACTTTTCCTAAAATGATTTATCTTGCTGAAAACTCTCCTTTTCCCCCCATAATAAAATGTCAGCTGAAAATGTAGCATCATTTCTTTCTGAGAGCGAGGTACTGCCTTTACATTTGCTTTAATCCTTAGACTATCTCACCATCTCATCTGGGATGACGTGAGGAGCCAGCAGCCTTGTTATTCTAATTATTCCACAAACAATAGTGAATGTCTACCAGGTACCAGGTACTGCCTTCAACACTCAGGCTTCACAGAGAGAGAAGCTCCACTCTTCAGAAGTTCCCTATCTGTAGAGAAGCCAGCAGGTAAACTACTAAACCCCCGATCTGTGTGCTGTACGCACAGTACAGATGGCATGGAGGGTGGGTGGGGCACAGAGGCCGACTGGCCGGCTGAGTCCATCTGGGAGTTCAGCGAAGGCCCTTGGAGAAGGTTAGCTTTGAGCTGAGTCTGGAAAGATGGATCACTTTGTCAGGAATAGGGAAGAAAGGACAGTCTAGACAAAAGGAACCACATGGACAAAGCATGGAGATGTGAAATTGCATGGTGCTTTTGGGAAATTACGAGATGTCTTGTTTAGCTGGAGTGCTCAGGAACTGAGGCAGAGACTGGAGGACAGTGCTGTTTTTCTGGAGTGTATTCTTGCTGGCTGGTGTACTTTTTGTATTATATAGTAGAATTAACTGTGGACAAAAATATTGACTGGGGTAATGGAATAATCACAAAGGGATCTGTGTGATGCTAACCAAATAAATATAACAAAATAGAATGTAACACAAAATATATAAAATAAAATACCTTTCCTCAAAATTCCCAGAATCCGTTTATCACTAGAAACAGAGCTGTTGAGGACAGATAGGAAGCAAACTAACTCTTGACTGATGATATTTTCTGTTCTCTTTCCAGCCTCCCTGCATTATTTGGGAACAATGTGGGCCTGGACACTGTGGTCGCTCCCTCTACTCTGCAAATTTGGCCTGGCAGGTAGGTCAGCCTGTGCCCTTTTATGGATTATGTGATTCTATTTGCCTTTTTTGGATAAGAATTGTTAACTTGAGAACAAAAGGGCACCTGGACATGGGCATTCATTGATGAACAATGGGGGATTTGTGAACTCCCTAAATTTGTGTGGGGTTGTATGTGCATGTTGATATATACTTATGCATATGCAAGTTTGGCAAGATGATCTATCATATTTTCAAAGGGAGATATGACCCTTTGAAAGTCAAGATTCACTGTTTTAGAGTAATAGTAGGTGATTATCTTGGTGATTCCTGTGTTAAGGGTGCATTGGTTCGTATAGGATACACACATAAAAACATATATACATTTTCACACTATTTGCCATAAATTCCAAGGGTATAAAGGGAGATGAAACAACATGTTTCTACAATGGTCCAACTCAAAACTATGGTCCTAATGGCCATATAATACCATGTAGATCTAAGATGTATTACTTAGATCACATATGTTAAAAAAGATAAGACCAGATTAAAAGAAATGGTGATTGAGCACTGGGAATGTAGACAAGGCATGTAGTATAAATATTGGTCTGGTCAGGCTGCTATATAACAAAATGTTACAGACTGGATAGCCTAAACAACAGAAATTTATTTTCTCACAGTTTTGGAGACTGGAAGTCCAAGGTCGAGGTGTCTGCAGAGTTGATTTTCTCTGACACCTCTCTCCTTGACTTGTTGATGACCATCTTCTTGCTGCCTCTTCACGTGATCATCCCTCTGTGTACCTTAATCTCCTCTTATAAGGACACCAGTCAGACTGAATTAGGACACACTGTAAAGGCCCCATTTTAGTTAATATATCCTTATATGCCCTGTTTCCAAATGCAGCCACCTTCTGGGGCACAGCAGAGAGAGAGTAGGGGTTCAACATATGAGATTTGTGGGGAGGGACACAATCCAGCCCATAATATATCATAATTAGAGGTCACCCAGAAGGCAGTTGTGATCCAGAGATAATAAGAATGTCTTCCAGACCTCTGGCATGGCCTGGCCCACCTTGCAGGTCCCTGGGGTTATACTTGTGACACTCCAGAGCTTTGTAGACAATACAGGCAGGTAGGGCTGTGTGTCTCTGTCTCATTCAGCCTCTTTTGGCCATCTCAGAAATCCCCAAATCCTTCCAATTCTCCACTTTAAAGTTCTGCTTATAAGCATCATGACACCTTTCCCTTCAACTTGTCCTTTTCAGTCTTGTATCTTTGTCTTCTCTTACTACCTTTCATTAATACCATTTCTTGTGTAACTGACTCCAGTTTCCATACTACTTCCCTTCTAGACAATTTCCCCCTTGGTCTCAGCCTTGCCCTTCTTTTATTTCAAGACACTGTTCACAACAAAATTTAACTTTGCAATGACACCAAAGTGATATGAGCGTAGAGGGGAAGAAGGGAGATTGAGAAGATCTTTTTAATTTTGAAAAATATTCTTTTTGTATATAGGAAATTTGCTGATAAGCAAGAACATTCTCCTGGTCCTTCTTAGAGAAAAGTTCTGAATATTTCTGCTTATTTCTAAAAATAAGGGAAATAGTTATTTCTAGAAATGTGGCAATATGTTTATATGCTTTTTCTTAACATGTGGAAGGATACATGTGTGTGAGGGGCAAATGTAGCCTTTAGCTGTCCACATACAAAAAATAAACATTCTGTTGTATTTTTAAATTTACACAAAAATTGTGAAGATAGTACAGAGAATTCTTATATACCCTTTATCCAGTTTCCCTTATTGCTAATATTTTATAATAGCATTGTATGCTTACTGAAATAAAGAAACTGATATTAACACGTAACTATTAAGCACATTCCAGACTTGACTTGATTTCACCAGTTTTTCCTCAATGTTCTCTCTCTATTCTGGGATCCAGTTCAGGGTAGCATATTGCACTTAATTTCCTGTCTCCTTAGTCTCTTCTGGTGGATGACAGCTCTTTAGTCTTCACTTTTTTCTCATGACTGTGGCAGTCCTGAAGAGTACTGTGAGTACCCTTGGAGTTTTATGAAAAATTGAACAGAGGTGAAATGCCCTCCATTGCTCTATCACAATTATATAATGTTTGTGACAGTCTTTTGATGAAGAGTTTGTGTTCTAATTAGAGGTAAGTTGAATAAGACTTAAAACAGGCACACTAGTTACCAGCAAGTAGGCAGGACAACAGATGTATAAGCCTTGCTACTCACTGGCAGGTCTATTACATAAGTCAGGGCAGTTTAGATGTGTGGGATCCACACCAGATAACTGAGGCTGTAAGTAATAACTATAAGTAAAGAAAGCAAGCAAAACCGAAGCTATTTGTTGATCTGGTTTTCCTTTTTTATTCCAGTTCCCCTTGACACCCTCATTTGTGATAAAACAAATCTACAATGCCCTGAGATCATATGTAGAGTTAGGATTTCATGAGGACATAAAAAAGAGAAGAAGAGGGAAAATTACTCTTAAATGAATTCCTCCCCCAAGTCCTAAAATCTTGGATTTTCAGACAAGCTATTTTTCACATTAGGCAGGGAAAGTTGTTTATGCTGTGAAAATAAACAAGCCCAAAATCTTAGTGCTTAAGACAACAAAGTCTATATGTCCATCACAGGTAAGCAGGGACCTAGGCTGATGGAGGCTGTACCAGCCTAAGACTCATTATCTCAACATGGATTTGCAGGGTGTGCAGGGCAAAGGGAGGAGAGAAAGGATAATAATGCAGTAGCGCTTTAGTCTCCTTTCATGTCAGGGTCCGAAGAAGTCACATTGCTATGCCCAGTTTCAAGGAAGCAAGGAAATAAAATCTTCCCATATGTCGGGGAAGGGGAAATACTGATGAGCACTGGAAATGTTCTTGGACATTCATTTTATTTATCATAAATCTCTTCTGTAACACCAACATAGGGGATCAGAATATGCTACCCCAAAATATACCACTTTGGCATAAGGATTTATTTTGATTTGGAGTCAAATGAGAATCAACAGATGCAGAAGTGAAATCTTTGTGGAACTTCTTTTATTTGTTTAAAAGAAGAAACTTCTGAAAAGTGAGGACTGCTATATATCTCCTCTTCTGGAGGAGTTTTATGACCATGAGGAAGACAGAAAATCAGTGCCAGGATGGATCTGCACATGTAAACCCTGCTCCGTTAGTGTCTCACATATATTTACCTTTTCACAGTTTGCCACCCTTGAAAGCCTAAGTTCATTTTCCTTTGCCCTGTCAGTTCTCTATAGATTTATTGGTTTTGTCTTAAGATGCTGTATCAGCCCAGGTTCTAACCACCCCTTTAAGTTACTCTTTATTGAGTTTTCACCTGTGTAATTTCACTGCATGCATTAATATAATGTTTTTCTCTTGTTAATCTTTTATCAGTCTGATTTTACAGGGCCCCGGCTAGAGAGCCTAGGAGAGTGAAAGGAAACCGTTCCTTCTCTATACCAATATCTAGTGGGCTCTCCAAGAATATTTCTGTCTTGCCATGTACCAAACAGTGAGAGTAAAACAAATGTAGCTCCTTAAAAAAAGCTCAGGTAAAGAGGAAAATCATTTTTAGAACTACTTTCTCTTCTGATATCTGATGACACTGATGGTTCTGGTAACCAGAGGTTGGATTCCCCTCTGACTTACGGTTTTTATAGATATTAATCAAAGCTTCTGAAAGAGCTAAAGAGAGATATTCAAGGAAGAACTGTAAAGACCAGAGTTCACCATGGTTCAATGGGGATATGTTCAGATCCACAAGGATCTATTCCTGTGCTGTGCTATGCTAAGTCACCTCAGTCATGTCCAAGGCTCCTCTGTCCGTCTATTTCTACACTGGATTTTTTGGTGGCTGTCTTTGGAGTCAGCCTGTTCAAGGCAGACCGAGAATGAAGGTGGAAATAAAATGTGACTGTAGGGGGCCATAATAAGAATAGTATAAAACTAAAGACTATTCTGAGTAGACAGGGAAAGACATCTTATTTCTTTGTTTTCCAGCCAATGATCAACTTTGATATCCTGCTAAGAGTTCATGTGTTGGTATGAGTGAAATGGAGGTGGAGGGCAGGCTAGCTTTGGATGACTATTTGTAAGGAAATTGGCCAGAGGACTAAAGACAGACCCACATGTACGCACAAACTCATACAGCCAAAATCTCTGAGCCAGAGAGTGAGTCAGTCAGTGTAACAGCTATTCCCCTGGAGACATTGTTGGCTAACCATTTACTCACCCTCTTATAGGATTTTGGCTGTCCCCACTGACAGTTGTGAAGTGTGTATCTGTTAATATTCTGCTTGCTGTCCTGAGGAATCCCGAGGGAGTGTTTTCAAGCTATGTGGGCTCTCTGAGGAATTACTGGGCTAATTGGTCTACCTTCTGATCTCCACTTAACATGTAGTATTATTTGGTTCAGGTCAGTTAACTTTGGTCCTTTAAGCAGCTGAACTTGGAGATCATTAGCTTTTTCATGGTTTTCAGTATGCAAGTAGCATAGATAGAAAGTCATTGATTTAACTACTGACTAGTGGGTGTTGTCAGGATCAGGCTCATCTGCAGGACTCAGAGGAAGGCTTCTCAGAAAAAAGCTGGAAATGTGGACATGACATGAAGGCCCCCTTGCTCTCCTTCACTCTTGTTTGTCACTCCTAGGGGCTGCTTTACCTATGTGGACAATTCTCATTTCTTAGACCACAGTCTCCCACGTTGCAGGCAGATTCTTTACCATCTGAACCACCAGGGAAGCCCATGAATGAATATACAAATCCCAAAAGTCCCAAATCTAAGCAGTGAATACAACCCATTCTGAAACTGTTTATTACTGACTTCGTATTAGAAGGTGTTACCTCTGAAACAGTTGAAATGTAAACATTAGTCAGATATGCAGATATATTTTATAACATCCTTATTTTTGATGATTAAGCTAATCAGTTTTCAAAAAGTCCCTGCTCCCCTGGAAAGTAGGCAGGGCTGAGGAAGGGGATAGCACGGGCAGCACTTACATTTGTTAGCATTGTCTCCGTTTCTTCTGATTTATAGTGTTTTCCAGCTGATTCAGTCTCTCTGGGGTAACTGTGTGCAGTTCCAGAGTTTCTGCCTGACCCCTACTCCTGCCTAGGGTGGTGTCTCCATATATGAGTGGGTTTATGTAACTTCAGAGTCCTGGTCTCCTAATTTGTGTGAGAAAGTCTTTGTTTCCCTCTGGACATTCTGCTAGGGTCTTATCCCTTCTCTGCTATCTGCTGCCGGGCAGCCAGCTTTGGGTGGGCTTTGGGGTATCATTGCCAAACCCACTCCTGAAGTTCATGCCCCAGCTGTTTGCCTGTGCTCTTGACATCCCCCTGTGCACAGAAACCTCTTCATCTGAATCCCAGGCCTGATCTACAGCCATATCACCCTGAACGTGCCTGATCTCTTCTAAATCCCAGGCCTGGACCAACCCCACACATCTATACCCACCCACAGTTCCTCACCCTGAGATACTGGGGACTTCTGAATCTCTGCTTGCTACTCTCACCTGTTCAGGGCTTATGTGAAGATCTTCCCCAGCCCACTCTCTGCAGTGCTAGGACTTCGATATCATGCTGGAGTTGGTGCTGAGTGGTACATGAGGCTTCGACAAGACTTGTTATGCCTGGTGAAATAGGCTGCCAGCCCAAATGACCTTTGTTCTTCAGACTCATGCATGTTTGTACTGTTGCACCAAGAACACTGACATCCGAGTTCTTTGCTCCATCTTACTTTCACTCCCCTGCTCCAATATTTTACTTGCTACAAGTGATGGACTTCTTACTTCCTATCTGGTAGGAACTTCCTTGAATAAAAATATAATAAGTGTTTTTTAAGTCAAAATCTAGCTGTTTAAAGGGAGTAACTGCAGAGATGGAGTTAGATTCTTTCCATGGCCCTGATAAGGAGAACCTATTATACCTAGTAACTTACCAAGAAATTCAGCTTTCGATTAATCTGTTTTCATCAAACTCATTAATGCTGGTAATATTTATTATGCACTAAAGTTATTGTGTTTGTTTTTTTTTTCTAGACCTGCCAGCTAAGCCTGAGAATATTTCTTGTGTCTTCTACTATAGGAAAAATTTTACTTGCACCTGGAGTCCAGAGAAAGAAGCTAATTTTATATCATACACAGTCAGGAGAACTTTGTGAGTATGGGGGCTTGTGTGCCATCAGGGAGAGTAAAGGGAGAAGGCAGAGGCTCCCACTTTAACTCGTGACTCAAGTCACTTAGACAGTAAAATGTTTTCTCAATTATAGCTTCTAGATAACCACTATTTGCATCCAGTGGCTGGGGTGATATCTTGGTTATTTGCAACCATACTGATAGGATCTACAGCTAAGAGGGTGGGGAGGATGCTTGTATAACCATGACACAACATTACCCTGTACACCATTTTTGCACTCTGTGATAACCATGGAAAACCCTGAGATCCTTTCTGCTTTCAAAATTCCATGGTTCTATATTTCTGTATGTTCAGTCAATGCCCCCTCACCCCTGCCTTTGCAAATCCTTACACAGTGGGCCCCCTCTTCTGGTCTCAGCCTGTTTCATCTTCCACATAGTCCCTAGAGGACTCTAGCAATACCCACCTACTTGATTCCTACCAATATGTGTAGTTGTTTTCATTAAGTTACAGCTTGATAGGGTTTAAGTTATCTAAGAAAATAATTGTAATGAGTTTTCTGAAAACAGTGTACACCAGTGTCAAAAAATTCAATCTGAAAAATATGAAGAATATAAAAAAATCACCCAAAATCCCACTACCAAAGATAACAATTTTTAACATTTTGATGAAGGCCTTTCTAGACACCTTTAAGAAGAGTTATGTAAATATGTAAGTTCATATTAATGTAATCATTATTTACATAATATGCATCTTGCATTTTTCACCATTAATAGAGTACCAGGCATCTTTCCATATCAATAAATATAGTTGTATTAAAAACTATCATTTTCAATTCTGTTTGTGTAACTACTGTAATTTATTTAACAAATTCTTTTTACTTTTTTCTTTTAAGAATAAGTTCTCAAGGTTAGAATCTCAGATTTTGAAGAGCCTATTCATTATTCCTTACCAATAGGAAATGCATGATATGAATATAACTTTTGATGAACTTACAGGGTACCCAGGGAGGTCTTCATGGTAACTTTTCTCTCTCCTTGAAGGTGAGGAAGGAATCTGGAGAGATAAACATCAATTTCTGGACTATACAGTTCTCAAGAGAGACCCAGAAGGGAGCTACCAAATACATGCTTAATATATTAAATATGCTTATGTTTCTAAACTGCTGTACTAAACTCACGCTGAATCATTTTTTCCTTCAAAGGTGTTTTGTACGTGATAATGATACTTGTATTTCTACAAGTAAAAATGGTTCTTCATGCTCTTTTTATTCAAGAATAACACCACCAGATATTTACATTATTCAAGTGGAGGCTCAAAATGCATATGGTATAATTAAATCTGATATAACATATTGGGACTTATATACCATAAGTAAGTGTCACTTTATATTCTTATGTACTTTTTAGTTAAAATATACCCTCTTCTTTTTTTTTAAAGAGATATCTGTAAACTCAAAAGTATATTCACAGCTCAAGCATATAGTAGGTGTATGTTATGGATATATGGAAAACTTGTCTTCTTTGAAGAAGGAAAAGAGAGGTAGGGTCAGAGGGAAGAAGAAAGGAAGTAAGGAGGGAACTGACCAAAAAAGAAAAAAGAATGAGAAGAAACATTTTGCTGGTCCTTGATTTTCTCTTGCAGTTTGTACCATAAATTATATTAGAAGAAACAGTGT